>JAWQEG010005753.1:0-15000 GCA_033782935.1 Petrolisthes cinctipes | reverse complement strand
ATAACAACAACAGTACAAATTAAGGCATTACTTTTTAATACTACTGAATAGCTCATAAATTTCTTACAGATTACAGGTTACACATTAATTCTTAAGTGATAAATAAGATTAGAATGCATGTACAGTTGGACACATAAATGGTGGTACAGCCCAAGAGAAAGATGGTCAATTTCTGCCAATATCAAGTTCCTTATTAGTGCCAAATAGGAGACACCAGGGGCAGAAGTCAGTATTGTGGATGATAATAAAAAGCAACTACCTGATAATAGACACTGGTTAGGTTAGGTTAGGTTAGGTTGGTAATTAGGTTAGGTTAGGTTAGGTTAGGCTGGTAATTAGGTTAGGTTAGGTTGGTAATTAGGTTAGGTTAGGTTAGTAATTAGGAGGGGCAGAAGTCAGTATTGTGGATGGTAATAAAAAGCAACTACCTCATAATAGACACTGGTTAGGTTAGGTTAGGTTAGGTTGGTAATTAGGTTAGGTTAGGTTAGGTTAGGTTAGGTTGGTAATTAGGTTAGGTTAGGTTAGGTTAGGTTGGTAATTAGGTTAGGTTAGGTTAGTAATTAGGAGGGGCAGAAGTCAGTATTGTGGATGGTAATAAAAAGCAACTACCTCATAATAGACACTGGTTAGGTTAGGTTAGGTTAGGTTGGTAATTAGGTTAGGTTAGGTTAGGTTAGGTTAGGTTAGGTTGGTAATTAGGAGGGGCAGAAGTCAGTATTGAGGATGGTAATAAAAAGCAACTACCTGATAATAGACACTGGTTAGGTTAGGTTAGGTTAGGTTGGTAATTAGGTTAGGTTGGTAATTAGGTTAGGTTAGGTTAGGTTAGGTTAGGTTAGGTTAGGTTGGTAATTAGGTTAGGTTAGGTTAGGTTAGGTTGGTAATTAGGAGGGGCAGAAGTCAGTATTGAGGATGGTACTAAAAACCAACTACCTCATAATAGACACTGGTTACTCAAATGGGACAAGTATCTTTCACCTGGGCTGTACCACCCATTCATGTGTCCAACTGTACACCCGAGCTCGTAAATTCGCGACCACATACTTAGACGTTTATGCCATTTGAGCTGGTAACATTTATTTGGGAAGGAATCAGAGTAGGTAAATGTTTATGCCATTTGAGCTGGTAACATTTATTTGGGAAGGAATCAGAGTGGGTAAATGTTTATGCCACACAGTGTTACCAACTCAGATGACATAAACATTTGGGGATGTGGTCGCGAATTTACGAACTCGGGTGTACACTCCGCAACCCAAAATCTATATCCAGGTGTTGTTGAAGTTTTAAATCATTTGACATATTAGTGAACCAATTACAACACTTATTATTCTATTTCATATTTGCTTGAGCTCACTTAATACTCCGTCAGGCTAATCAAAACAAGACTGGATACATATTTTGGATTGCGAGTGTACGGTCACCAGCACTAATAAGTATACAGGTTTGGTTGAAGCTTTGAACAGTCCACCAATTCACCAACGAATTAATTCCAATGGGGATGTTATTGTGTATTATTTTATATACTGCAACTAATACAGAGTGGCTGTACCAACTGGGACGAAGTGTGAGATAACTCTGAGGGGTGAGAGGATGGAGGAAGTGAAGGAGTTTAAGTACCTGGGTACAGTTATGTGTAAACATGGAAGTATGGAAGGAGAAATTAGGGAGAGAGCAGTGAAGGGTAGACAGGTCATAGGATCACTGGGGAGGATTATGAAGGGTAGAAGTGTTAGTATGGAAGTGAAAAGGGGACTGAGAAATAGTATAATCCTGCCAACACTGACATATGCGTCGGAGACATGGACATGGAGTAGGGCGCATCAGTCTAGAATAGGTGCTGTGGAAATGAGTTACTTGAGAGCAGCATGTGGACTTACTAGGTGGGATGGAAAAAGTAATGAGAGTGTGTATGAGAGATGTGGTATGAGTGAGAAGGCAATTGGTATTGAGTGTGGAGTGGTTGAGAGAGTGAAGCGTAATACATTGAGATGGTTTGGACATGTAGAGAGAATGCAAGGTGAGTGTATGGAAGTGAAGTTGTGGCACCTGGTGTGAGAGGCAGACCTCCGGTCAGATGGCAGAACAGAGTGGAAGAGTATGTAAGTGAGAGAAACGTGAGGGGTAGGGGAGGGCTTGAACAAGTAAGGAGGGAGTGTTGGAACAGGGTGAACTGGAGACACTTCTGCCGTGGCCACCCCCTTGGGGGGAGTTCCCGGAGGGAACGAGGCGTCGGAGCTATAGATAGATAGATAGAACTAATAGGTATTCTAAGTACACCTGTATACTTATTAGTGCTGGTAACTGTACAATGGAGATGTTATTGTGTAATTATTTACTGTCTCTAGGTATTCCAAGCACACCTGTTAACTTATTAGTGCTGGTAACTGTACAGTACATGCAAAAAAACGAAAAATGATAGAATCCTACCTCTCTGTTTATGCTTGAGGTTCCATACACAGAATACCTCCCCTGACACACACACACACACACACAGAAGTTATAGGAGTGAATGTCAGAGCTAGCACACACACACACAGACAGAGATAGATATTATAGGAGTTAATGTCAGAGCCCGCACACACACACACACACACACACACAGACAGATAGATATTATAGGAGTGAATGTCAGAGCTAGCACACACACACACACACCCAGCAGCACACAGGTAACTAGACTGATTGCAACACACTGTACTGAGGCTGTGTTAAGTTATCTCTCTTCTCTCTCTAATTAAAATCACTAAAATATACTAACTGGCATTTTTTTTATCTCCAACCCTATCTCTCCTTATCACTCACTCAGCCTTGGGGGGAGAAAGAGAGATAGAGATAGATAGAGAGAGATAGAGAGATAGATAGAGAGAGAGAGAGACAGACAGAGAGAGAGACAGACAGAGAGAGAGACACAGATAGAGAGAGACACAGACAGAGAGAGAGAGACACACAGACAGAGAGAGAGAGACACACAGACAGACAGAGAGACAGAGAGAGAGAGAGAGACAGACAGAGACGGAGACACAGACAGAGACACAGAGACACAGAGAATGACAGAGACAGACTGTGAGCGCATGTGTACTAATATTTGTGTGTGTACATAGGTATTCACGAATGTATGTGTATGAGAAAGAAATAGAGAAAGGGGTAGACACACACACACACACACACACACACACACACACACACACATACAGATACCACAGTGTTATCAGTATAGAAGAATGTTATGATACGAGATAGCATAAAATCACCTCTATCATCCCACCCTACTTACAACCCACACTACCATGGCGAGCATTAATTAGGGGGGTGCGGGAGTAGGGGACCCCCCCAGTCCCCCCCCCAAGCCTGTCCCCCTATTCCTGCACCCCCCCAGTCCCCCCCCCTCAAGCCTGTCCCCTACTCCCGCACCCCCTAACCCCCCTCCTCCACCAAGCCTGTCCCCCTATTCCTGCACCCCCCCAGTCCCCCCCCCCAAGCCTGTCCCCTACTCCCGCACCCCCTAACCCCCCTCCTCCACCAAGCCTGTCCCCCTATTCCTGCACCCCCCTAGTCCACCTCCCAAGCCTGTCCCCCTACTCCTGCACCCCCCTAAACCCCCACCTCCCAAGACTGTCCCCCCTATTCCCGCACCCCCCAAGCCTGTCCCCTACTCCCGCACCCCCTAACCCCCCTCCTCCACCAAGCCTGTCCCCTACTCCCGCACCCCCCTAAACCCCCACCTCCCAAGCCTGCCCCCTACTCCCGCACCCCCTAACCCCCAACCCCCCAAGCCTGTCCCCCTACTCCCGCACCCCCCCAAGCCTGTCCCCCTATTCCTGCACCCCCCTAAACCCCCCCCTAAGCCTGTCCCCAACTAGCTTAATTAAAAGGGGCCCTGTAATCCTGTTGTATGATAAATGATTCAACTAATAAACTAATTAATAAAAAAATATGGAAATTATGGTGGTGAATAGGAGGAAGGAAAGTATAGTGTAAATTGTGTTAAAGACCCTGTGATTGTCTATGTAAACTGGAGCCTTCTGATTCCTCCTGAGCATGCCATGAAACAAACAAGCTCCTTCCATATAGGTGTGTAGGTGTGTAGGTGTGTGTGTGTGTTTGTGTTTTGTGTGTGTGTGTGTTTTGTGTGTGTGTGTTTTGTGTGTGTGTGTGTGTGTGTGTGTGTGTGTGTGTGTGTGTGTGTGTGTGTGTGTGTGTGTGTGTGTGTGTGTGTGTGTGTGTTTTGTGGCAATATTTGAAGGATTCGTATAACTTCAATCAATTTTCTGACTACATCACACACACACAGGGTCCTTAAGGTAAATATTGATGAAAAGGCGAGTTTGAGACAAGAAATACATAAGGCATGGGAGAGAGAAAACGATAGATTCACTGAGATCTGATAACGTAGGACTGGTGTTGTGACTGGTGATGTGTGTATTGTGACTTGTGTGTGTTGTGTTGTGTGTGTGTGTGTTGTGTTGTGTGTGTGTTGTGTTGTGTGTGTGTTGTGTTGTGATATGTGTGTGTTGTGTTGTGACGTGTGTGTGTTGTGTTGAAAGAAAGACCGCACAGCTTATTATGATATTGGGGGCAATTAATAAGGTGTTGTTGGACCGTAAATATAACTCTGCATCTTTGACAGTGTGGGGATGTTATGTACAGTTGCCAAAAAAGGAATTGCAACAACTATTGATAGAACATTAAATGCTAACATAACTTAATTGGGACCCAATAGAATGATACTTTCTTATGTCTAGTGTAAATACAAAACAACCATTCCTGTATCTCCAGCACCAAAGAAGGAATTAGAAGCCTCCACTAATTTTTATACACAATCACAGGGTCGTTTAAAATAGGTTGGAGTGAAGAAACTTGTGTTGTGTTGTGTTGTGTTGTGTTTTGTGTTGGGATGTGTGTTGTGTTGTGATATGTGTGTGTTGTGACGTGTGTTGTGTTGTGTTGTGACTGGTGTGTGTTGTGTTGGGATGTGTGTGTGTTGTGTTGTGACGTGTGTGTTGTGTTGTGATATGTGTGTGTTGTAACTTGTGTGTGTTGTAACTTGTGTGTGTTGTAACTTATGAGTGTTGTAACTTGTGTGTGTTGTGATGTGTGTGTTGTAACTTGTGTTTTAACTTGTATAATTATATGAGTGTTATGACCTGTGTTATGTAATGATCATGTAATTCAAAACATCATATCATTCTTTCCATCCTTAAAACTACCATGTGACTTGTGTTTGTGTTGTTGTTGTTGTTGTTTACTTTCGTCCGATAGTTTTAGGGGGCCCCCAAGACTAGCCAATGTCTCCCAGGTAGTCTCCGTCACCTGTGGTTTGGGTAGACGCAAGCTGCCCTCACGATTAAACGACGAAGCCTCCAGCGAGTTACGTGTGTCATCTTCATTATTATTATTATTATTATTATTATTATTCTCTTTTCTGTTTGTTACCATCTTCTCATCTCCACTATTATTATTTTTCTTGCCATCTATTACCTTCTCATCATCATCATTGTTATCTTCATTTTTATTCTTTCTGTTCATTACCTTCTTCTCACATCTATCATTACCATCATTATTATTATTATTATTATTTCTACTATCAATTTTTACGTTTTCATCTCCACCATTATTATCATTTCTATTATCATTATTCTTTCCATCTATCATTACCCTTTCATCTCTACCTTGCTTTTGGATCTGCTCTTTCCCTGTCTGTGTGTTTTCGTTATTCATATAGATGGGATTAACGCTGAAGGCTTTGCTGGCCTTGCGTGACCTGAATGAAAGTCGGTTGAACCCGCGGCGAATGACCTCTTCTTCAATCGATCCGAACCCGGGAGAGTTAGGGCTGACCCGGGGAACGAGAGAAGAGAGAGGGGAAGGTGTGGTTGACCTGATGTGACCTGAAGACAAGGGAGAGTGTTGTTGTTGTTGTTGTTGTTGTGTTGTGAAATGTGAAGATGTAGTGGGATTGTGTTGTTGTTGTTGTTGTGATGTTGTGAAAAGTGAGGATGTAGTGGGATTGTGTTGTTGTTGTGTTGTGAATTGCGAAGATGTAGTGGGATTGTGTTGTTGTTGTTGTTGTTGTTGTGTTGTGAAATGCAAAGATGGAGTGGGATTGTGTTGTTGTTGTGATGTTGTGAAATGCGAAGATGTAGTGGGATTGTGTTGTTGTTGTTGTTGTTGTTGTCGTTGTTTTGATGGAGTGTGTGTGTCAGTGTGTGTGAAACTAGATGACCTACCAACACCAACACCTCTTCCCTTCTGTCTGATCACTCCACCTTCATAGCGACCCTCTGATTTCTTGAGTTTGAGAGATCGTGTAGTTACATTAAATCTCTCTATAATGGTGCTAAACACTTCAATACACTCATCATCATTATTATTATCATTATTATTATCCTCTCTAGGGCTAACCAGTGGAGTTAAACTATCATGGCTAAAAATGGATGTATGTTTAGTATCAGTAGTAGTAGTAGTAGTAGTAGTAGTAGTAGTAGTAGTAGTAGATGAGGGAGTTGATGATGATGAGTAGGACTGGGAGACAATGGAGAAGGAAGGAGATGAGAATGGTGGAGATAGTGTAAGAGACGTTGAAGACTTGGCAAACTGAGAATGAGAGAAACCAGAACATGGAGAGACAGGATAACGAGAGAAACCATCACCACCATTACCAGAACATGGAGAGACAGGATAACGAGAGAAACCATCACCACCATTACCAGAGCATGGAGAGACAGGATAACGAGAGAAACCATCACCACCATTACCAGAGCATGGAGAGACAGGATAACGAGAGAAACCATCACCACCATTACCAGAGCATGGAGAGACAGGATAACGAGAGAAACCATCACCACCGTTATCAGAGCATGGAGAGACAGGATAACGAGAGAAACCATCACCACCATTATTATCAGAGCATGGAGGGACAGGATAACGAGAGAAACCATCACCACCATTATCAGAACATGGAGAGACAGGATAACGAGAGAAACCATCACCACCATTACCAGAAAGACCTTGTACCCCTAACACCTCTACCACCATCATGCTGTCACTCCTGGTGGATACGCTACTGACATGAGATTTTTCGTCTATTACCTGGGAATTGATGTGTTGTTGTTGTTGTTGTTGTACATTGGTGTCTGGGTTCATATCTGTCCCATCTTGAGCCTTGAGTTGCTGTTGCTGTTGCTGTTGTTGTTGTTGTTGTTGTGGGGTGCTGTTACAGTTGTTGTTGTTGTTGTTGTGGTGGTGGTTGTTGTGTCGACGGTTTGCTTTGTTGGAGCCTTGGTTAATTTCTGTTGGATCCTGAGTTTTGAGTTGTTGTTGTGAGGTGTTGTTACGGTTGTTGTTGTTGTGGTTGTGGTGTTGACGGTTTGCTTTGTTGGAGCCGCCACCACCACCACCACCACCACCACTACTACTGTTACTACTACTACTGGTGGTGTTGGTGTTAGCTATATAGTAATCTCGACTGTATCGGTGAAGGTCTGTCCTCTGGGGTACTCCATTCATCAGGCTGGGGTCAATCTCCTCCTCTTCCTCCTCCTCCTCTGCTTCCACTTCATCAGGGAACTCTCTGATTTGGGAAGGGAGAATGTTAATTAGGTAATACAGTGTTTGTTGGTAGTGGTGGTGGTGGTGGTGGTAAATCTGGATCAACTGATTTCTCTATACTATTCCAATACTGCCTGACTGGTATTGAGACACACAGATAGAAACAGTGACAGAAACACAGAGAGCAATAACATGTACATCCATGGGTGATAGTGGTGGACCAGGGTCCATGGAGTGTTGGAGAGCAACTGAACAGAGTTTGAAAAAGTGAGTCTTCTAAACCTCTCTCATCATTGAGAATGGTTTGGAAAATTCACTTGTTGGAAGTGTGTTTAGTTGGTGTCCAACACTCCTTGTACCCTGGTCCAGTACTATAACCCATGGATGTACAGTGCTGGACTAATGTTGTGTTCCACAGCCAGCCACAGGGCACCAGCCTTCTGAACCACTTCAGGCTCAGACAACGAAACACCAGATTCATTTTTGGATTCAGATCATACAATATTATTTTTGTTGTCTGTCCTTGGCTGCCATCAATATCCTACAATGTGATAAGCAAAGTTGGTCGGAATAAATCACAAGGGAACAACACATCTGTAAGATCATAAACCTAATAACATTACAACATTACATTACATAATGACAGGTTTGACAGCAGACTTGAAGGAGCTTACCTTATCTGAAAACCATCCACATGTATTAAAAACTCTTTTCCAAGAATAAATAGTCCTGTGTTTACTCATGTTGAAATATTTTCCCTGGTATTATATAAATTCAATTAAGGGGATAATACACTTCTAATAAAACTGTAGTATATGATTCCTTCAAACTATTCCAAGCAACAAAACACCATTATTTTCACTAATCTGGTCCTGTTTCCTGGCATACTTTGGAGGAATCAAGGCACTCCAATGTAACAAAAGTGTATTACCTCCTTAATATTAATATTATTATTATTATTATTATGTTTAAAAAAATGGGTCACATGGTCGATTCCGCATTGTTTTTTTTATTTTGGTTTGTAAGCATGCAAACGAAAGAATGTTAGCAGTTTAATTAAATGACTTCTGGGTGAATTAGTTAATGAATTTGGTGAGTAAACTATACGGTGATCATTATTATTATTATTATTATTATTATTATTATTATTATTATAATTATTATTATTATTATTAAATGACTTCTGGGTGAATTAGTTAATGAATTTGGTGAGTAAACTATACAGTGATCATCATTATCTAACTGTTGGATAGATTTTGTGAATGTGGATACTCAGCTTTTTGGAAAATAATGAAACTTTAAAGTGTGGTTGGTTGGGAAGCTAACAAACCAATACCACTGTGGAATCAACCCACAGGCTTTAATTAACTACAAAATAAAACAAGATTGAGAAAAACAAAATAACTCACACAAAAACATAAACAACAAGAGTGACAAAAGACAAAATGAACACAAATACTCACACAAAAACATAAAACAAGTGTGAAAAAAAGACAAAATTAGAGTGAGAAAGAGAAAATATATCACACAAAAACATAAAACAACAAGAGTGACAAAAGACATAATCATTAACAATACTCAATCAAAAACATAAAACAAGTGTGAGAAAGACAAAATAACTCACACAAAAACATCATAAAATTAACAATACTCACACAAAAACATAAAACAAGTGTGAAAAAAAGACAAAATTAGAGTGAGAAAGAGAAAACAAACACCAATACTCACACAAAAACATCATAAAATTAACACCAATACTCACACAAAAACATAAAATAAGTGTGATAAAAACAAACTAACTCACACAAAAACATCAAAAACATAAAACAAGTGTGATAAAAGACAAAATAACTCACACAAAAAACATCAAAAACATAAAACAAGTGTGAGAAAAACAAAATAACTCACACAAAAACATAAAAAAAATAAAACAAGAGTGAAAAAAGACAAAATTAGAGTGAGAAAAACAAAATATCTCACACAAAAACATCAAAAACATAAAACAAGAGTGACAAAAGATAAAAACTAACACCGCCAATACTCACACAAAAAAATAAAAACAAGTGTGAGAAAAAGAAAAAAATTAGAGTGAGAAAGAGAAAACGAACACAAATACTCACACAAAAACATCATAAAATTAACACCAATACTCACACAAAAACATAAAACAAGTGTGATAAAAACAAACTAACTCACACAAAAACATCAACAAAAATAAAACAAGTGTGATAAAAGACAAAATTAGAGTGAGAAAGAGAAAACGAACACCTATTCTCACACAAAAACATAAAACAAGTGTGATAAAAGACAAAATGAACACAAAAACATAAAACAAGAGTGAGAAAAACAAAATAACTCACACAAAAATATCAAAAAAATAAAACAAGTGTGAGAAAAGACAAAATTAGAGTGAGAAAGACAAAATTAGAGTGAGAAAGACAAAATTAGAGCGAGAAAGACAAAATTAGAGTGAGAAAGACAAAATTAGAGTGAGAAAGACAAAATTAGAGTGAGAAAGACAAAATTAGAGTGAGAAAGACAAAATTAGAGTGAGAAAGACAAAATTAGAGTGAGAAAGACAAAATTAGAGTGAGAAAGAGAGAAAACGAACACGACCAATACTCACACAGCGGAAGAAGTATGACGGACAGATGTGCGGTGGTCGGCGGTGTGTGGGGGCGGCGGTGGTTGAGAGAGGCGTCGTGCGAGGCGGTCTGGGGCGTAGGGGTTGTCGGGTAGGGGTACCGCACGCGTCCACTTAAGTTGCTCTCGCTCGGCTATGGTACCTATGGGGGTGGTTGTGGTGGGGGGAGGGGAGAGGGAGAGGTTATGTTATGAGGTGGTGTTGGTGGTGGTGGGGGAGGGGGGGATTAAGTGGTGTTGGTGGTGGGGGGGGTATGAGGTGGTGTTGGTGGGGGGGGGTGGTGAGGTTATGTTATGTGGTGGGGGTGGGGGGGGGGATTATGAGGTAGTGTTGGTGGGGGGGGAGGTTATGAAGTGGTGTTGGTGGGGGGGGAGGTTATGTTATGAGGTGGGGGTGGTGGGGGGGGATTATGAGGTGGTGGAGAGGTTATGAGGTGGTGGAGAGGTTATATGGTGGTGGTGGTGAGGTTATGAGGTGGTGAGGTTATGAGGTGGTGGAGAGGTTATGAGGTGGTGGAGAGGTTATGAGGTGGTGAAGAGGTTATGAGGTGGTGGTGAGGTTATGAGGTGGTGGTGAGGTTATGAGGTGGTGGTGAGGTTATGAGGTGGTGAAGAGGTTATGAGGTGGTGGTGAGGTTATGAGGTGGTGGTGGTGAGGTTATGAGGTGGTGGTGGTGGTGAGGTTATGAGGTGGTGGTGGTGAGGTTATGAGGTGGTGGTGGAGAGGTTATGAGGTGGTGGTGGAGAGGTTATGAGGTGGTGGAGATGAGGTTATGAGGTGGTGGAGATGAGGTTATGAGGTGGTGGAGATGAGGTTATGAGGTGGTGGAGATGAGGTGGTGGTGGAGGTGGTGAGGTTATGAGGTGGTTGTGGTGGTGGTGAGGTTATGAGGTGGTGGTGGTGGTGAGGTTATGAGGTGGTGGTGGAGGTGGTGAGGTTATGAGGTGGTTGTGGTGGTGGTGAGGTTATTAGGTGGTGGTGGTGGTGAGGTTATGAGGTGGTGGTGGTGGTGGTTATGAGATGGTGGTGGTGGTGAGGTTATGAGGTGGTGGTGGTGGAGAGGTTATGAGGTGGTGGTGGTGGTGAGGTTATGAGGTGGTGGTGGTGGTGGTGGAGAGGTTATGAGGTGGTGGTGGTGGTGAGGTTATGATGTGGTGGTGGTGGTGGTGGAGAGGTTATGAGGTGGTGGTGGTGGAGAGGTTATGAGGTGGTGGTGGTGGTGAGGTTATGAGGTGGTGGTGGTGGAGAGGTTATGAGGTGGTGGTGGTGGTGAGGTTATGAGGTGGTGGTGGTGGAGAGGTTATGAGGTGGTGGTGGTGGTGAGGTTATGAGGTGGTGGTGGTGGTGAGGTTATGAGGTGGTGGTGGTGGAGAGGTTATGAGGTGGTGGTGGTGGTGAGGTTATGAGGTGGTGGTGGTGGTGGTGGAGAGGTTATGAGGTGGTGGTGGTGGTGAGGTTATGAGGTGGTGGAGAGGTTATGAGGTGGTGGTGGTGGTGGTGGAGAGGTTATGAGGTGGTGGTGGTGGAGAGGTTATGAGGTGGTGGTGGTGGTGGTGGAGAGGTTATGAGGTGGTGGTGGTGGAGAGGTTATGAGGTGGTGGTGGTGGTGGTGGAGAGGTTATGAGGTGGTGGTGGTGGTGGTGGAGAGGTTATGAGGTGGTGGTGGTGGAGAGGTTATGAGGTGGTGGTGGTGGTGGTGGAGAGGTTATGAGGTGGTGGTGGTGGTGGTGGAGAGGTTATGAGGTGGTGGTGGTGGTGGTGGAGAGGTTATGAGGTGGTGGTGGTGGTGGTGGAGAGGTTATGAGGTGGTGGTGGTGGTGGTGGAGAGGTTATGAGGTGGTGGTGGTGGAGAGGTTATGAGGTGGTGGTGGTGGTGAGGTTATGAGGTGGTGGTGGTTGTGAGGTTATGAGGTGGTGGTGGTGGTGGTGGAGAGGTTATGAGGTGGTGGAGACAACACAAACATTCTTGCATAAAACCCTAGCTCCTTTCATGTGTGTGTGTGTGTGTGTGTGTGTGTGTGTGTGTGTGTGTGTGTGTAGGCTCATGATGGTGTGTGTGTGTGTGTGTGCTGGAGACTAACTATTGTATCCCACTGTACACTCGCAATCCAAAATATGTATCCAGTCTTGTTTTGAATAGCCTGATGGAGTATTAAGTGAGCTCAAGCAAATATGAAACAGAATAATAAGTGTTGTAATTGGTTCACTACTATGTCAAATGATTCAAAACTTCAACAACACCTGGATATAGATTTTGGATTGCGAATGTACAGCCACAATTAAATATCCACCAACACTTTCCTTCCATCGTAGTAAATATCTTGGTAATAAAGAACAACACATGTATAATTTTGCAGCACCTCATAATAATAATAATAATAATAATAATAATAATAATATCCACCAACACTTTCCTTCCATCATAGTAAATATCTTGGTAATAAAGAACAACACATGTATAATTTTGCAGCACCTCATAATAATAATTGAGGGGGTTGAGTTGACATAAGGTGTTGTTGTATGATTATATTTTGATATGATACTGATTTATTTACACGATGGAAGGAAGGTGTCGGTGGTTATTATTTTGACTGTGGCCGGACAGTCGGTGTCAATAATAATCATCCATCCACATATGGGTATCTCAAACAATTTACTGTCTAATGTTTTCACGTTCACATAATTATGATGTTATTGTTTTAAGTAGTGTGTAGCTGCTTGTAGTAAATTAAAAGATGGTAGTTAACATGTGTGTGTGTGTGTGTGTGTGTGTGTTATTGTTTTAAGTAGTGTGTAGCTGCTTGTAGTAAATTAAAAGATGGTAGTTAACATGTGTGTGTGTGTGTGTGTTATTGTTTTAAGTAGTGTGTAGCTGCTTGTAGTAAATTAAAAGATGGTAATTAACGTGTGTGTGTGTGTGTGTGTGTGTTATTGTTTTAAGTAGTGTGTAGCTACTTGTAGTAAATTAAAAGATGGTAGTTAACGTGTGTGTGTGTGTGTGTGTGTGTGTTATTGTTTTAAGTAGTGTGTAGCTACTTGTAGTAAATTAAAAGATGTTAGTTAACCTATTTATTGGAAAGTTTATAATCTAAGGAACAGAGGGAAGCTGTCAAACTCTTACGTGAGTTACCCCTATATGGATGATTATATATGACCACGACTGTACATAACATCATACCTGGTTTAGCGGGAACCTGTTGGATCTCGGTGTCGTCCGTCAATAACGCGTTGATCTCTTGCAGTTGGTGGGGTCTGGTGTTGTTGTTGTTGTTGTTGTGTGTTGTGGCGAGTGGACAGCGTTGTTGTTGTTGGGAAGCACACAACTTGCCGGTCGGTTGCTGTTTGTAAATATCACAAAATAACACATTACATTACATTACATTACACAAGACATTATAATTATTACACCTTTAATTAATTAACATGTAATGGATAAAATACACATTACACACACAAAATAACACATTACATTACATTACACAAGACATTATAATTATTACACCTTTAATTAATTAACATGTAATGGATAAAATAAACATTACACACACAAAATAACACATTACATTACATTACATTACACAAGACATTATAATTATTACACCTTTAATTAATTAACATGTAATGGATAAAAAGAAGAACATTATTAATATTATCAGAAGCCTTTAATTCTCAAAACACAATCACAGCTAGGGTAATTAATTAAGAAAAATAAACATGCGTGTTGCACTTATGTTTAATGAAGCCCTAACAAACATAAAAATTACACTACGATTTAATTAAGGGTAGATTCTTTTGTTGGTAAATTGGAAGGGTACCGATTCCTCCTAACTGTGCCACAAAACAGACCCCCCCTCAATGGTACTAATAGGGGATGTGTTTTGTGGCACAGTTTGGAGGAATCATAGACCTTCCAATTCACCAACAAGATAATAATATAGTTGAAATAATACTGGTAATAATAATAATAATACTAATAATAATAATAATAATAATAATAATAATACTAATACTACTACTACTACTACTTTTTTTTTATACTACTACTACTACTAATAATAATAATAATACAAATACTACTAATACTAATAATACTAATACTAATAATAATACTAATACTAATACTAATACTAATAATACTGTACTATAATAACAATAATAATAATAATAATAATAATAATAATAAGGCAGTTACGAGTGTCAGGCCACATTTGTACAGTTGCAGACAAGTGAAACAGCCACACAAATTCAGTCTCAAACACAAATTGGTGCTCTGCTAACCAACCAATACTAACATAAAAAAAAAATAATAATAATAATAATAATTTAATACAGCTGGTATGTATGTATGTATGTATGTCAGTGTGTGGATACAAACCCATACAAAAATATTATTACAACTGCTATGTATGTATTTATGTATGTATGTATGTATTTATGTATGTATGTTTGTATGTATGTATGTCAGTGTGTGGATACAAACCGATACAAAAATATTATTACAACTGCTATGTATGTATGTATGTATGTATTTATGTATTTATGTATGTATGTATGTATGTATTCTCACTGATAAAATATATAAAAGATTCAGCATGTCCACTACTGACACAATAATAAAGTTTCCAGCATTCCCACTAATAATAAAATAAAAGTTCCCAGCATTTCCACAGACAAAATAAAAGTTTTAGCATTCCCACTCTTTAAATAATAAAAGTTTTACCATTCCAACCAATAAAATTAATTAATAAAAAATCGTACCATTCCAAACGATAAAATTAACTAATAAAAGTTCTGAACATTCCCAC
>JAWQEG010005752.1:5000-21785 GCA_033782935.1 Petrolisthes cinctipes | reverse complement strand
CACCTCTCATTTCCCCTCCCTTCGTTGCACTCTCTTCCACACCTCTCATCTCCCCTCCCTTCGTTGTACTCCCTCCCACACCTCTCATCTCCCCTCCCTTCGTTGTACTCCCTCCCACACCTCTCATCTTCTCTCCCTTCGTTGTACTCCCTTCCACACCTCTCATCTCCCCTTCCTTCGTTGTACTCTCTTCCACACCTCTCATTTCCCCTCCCTTCGTTGTACTCTCTTCCACACCTCTCATCTCCCCTCCCTTCGTTGCACTCTCTTCCACACCTCTCATCTCCCCTCCCTTCGTTGTACTCCCTCCCACACCTCTCATCTCCCCTCCCTTCGTTGCACTCTCTTCCACACCTCTCATTTCCCCTCCCTTCGTTGTACTCCCTTCCACACCTCTCATCTTCCCTCCCCTTATCTACCACCTCCTTGCTTTTTCTGTATATCTTCTTTCCATAATTTTCATCTCTCTCTTTGCTACAATATTCTCGTTCTCTTTCACACCCTTTAATTAAATGTACCATCTTTCCTTCTATTTCCTTCGTGCTTGCTGTCCCACCTCTTTAATACCTTCTCCTTCATACTACAGGGACTTTCAGAGTTTGGGAGGACTTCTTTCATCTTCAAGTCTAAATAATCTCGTGCCCTTCATGTTTTTGTGGTAAGTTCTTCAACACCCAGAACCTCTCATAGTTCCCACTTGTTCATATGTTTACCTAGCTGACTACACCAATGCGCTTCAGGCTCATTTCGGAGAAGTTGCAGATTTTTCTCCTCTTGAAGTACTAGTTTATATTATGATTTTAAAGCAGTACCAGGTTCTCGCTTACGAACCAGTATTTAGGTAAGGAGTGAACCTTTATTTTATAAACACTGGCAAGATTAATTGGCCCCAATGGATGTATTGTGCTATGGCGTTGTTCCGCAATATCATAGCACAGTATAGAGAATAAACTGCAGGTGGGGATTTAACCTCAGAATTTTAATATATAACAAAAAAGGGAATTAATCTGTATTAATATTTCTCCTCACACTTTTTACTTCTCTTCCATTCTTCGATGTGTGTGTGTGTGTGTGTGTGTGTGTGTACACACCTAACTAAGCTATGTTTGTAGTACGTGTAAATATGTACAGTACTCTCATTATTGCAGTGGTGTGCGGTACGTGTGTGCATAAAAATATTCCTTTACGTGCAGATATTGCATGTTCGTTGACGTGTATACGCCCGTGTGTGCGCCCGTGTGTGTGTATGCGTGCGCGTGAATGTGTGCGCGTGAGTCAGTTTGCAGACTGTGAATTATGTGTAGGAGTGTGTAAAGCAGCGTGTCTAATACGTAAACACTGGTCTCTGAGTAACTTAAATTGTGAATAAAGTTTGCTGTTGATATGAGTTTATTTTAGACGCGTCATGCAGGTGTCGTGGCTATGCAGGTATAATGTTACATAGCGTGGAGGTGTGATGTTTCCCTGCTATTTTCGACAGAGGCCCCCTTGATGTGAAGAAACAGAATACCTGCAACAGCAATAAAACGAAAACAAATATTCATCGTAAGTCAGAGGCAGTATTAATCATCTCCCGTCATAAAAAGGTGATTTTTTTTTTTTTTTTTTTTTTTTTTTTTTTTTTTTTTTTTTTTTTTTTTTTAGGGCGAATTTTAGAGCTACTGATTTTGTGAAAGTATGCCATGAAACAGACTATAGTAAGTAGTGTTTCAGTATGGAAGGAGGAAATGTGAGAGCTAGATAGACATGAGGTCATAATGAAAATATATGTCTGTATGCTTGTGCTTCATTCTGTTATGTTTTCGTGATGTGTGTGTGTGTGTGTGTGTGTGTGTGTGTGTGTAGTCATAGGATTCTCATGAGTCCCGCCTACCCTTGTGTATTGTTGACTAGCCTGTTGACTGACGCTACGGTGCAATGAATAAAAAAAAAAAAAAAAAAAAAAAAAAAAAAAAAAAAAAAAAAAAAAAACATGAATTCTCTCACAATAAAATTAACATCCCATTATATCAGACTCTTAATGAAACCTCGACTTTTGTACTATTTAAGGGGCGAGTGTTACAGCCAGAAAATTGGAGAATACAGTGTCATCCAAATTAACAGAACCACGGAACACAGCACCTGTTGACTGAGTTTATTTATTTCGTGGCATAATTGATTGATTGATTGATTGATTGATATTAGGCGCCACAACAACGAGGTCATATAGCGCCAGAAAAAGGTGATAGAGAGGTGAGAGAGCAAGCAGGCCAAGTTGAATTAGTTGCCTCGAATTTGCTTACAAGAGCATGGGTACAGTCAGAGGCACAAATAAGTATTCAGGTGTGCTTCGAATACCTATAGAGACAGTAAAATAAATGCATAGTAAGACCTCCATTGGTATTATAGTTCGTTCGTTGGTGAATTGGACTGTTCAAAGCTTCAACCAAAACTGTATACTTATTAGTGCTCGTGACTGTACACTCGTGATACGTAATCTTTGACCAGAAACGACATACATAGGCTACCCAGCATTCGAACTCAGCCTCTATAGGTGTACTGGGTGGGGAAATGAACAATACCAGGCGATTCGAAGCTTTCTGTTCCGCACACTCTTGTCAGAAATTATGTATCACGAATGTAACTTTAGACATTTTAGAGGTTGTGTTTGTTTCCGAATGAGCCAAGTCCAGTCGAAGAACAAAGGTATAGATAGAGAGGTCGTCTGGGTTATGACAACCACCCTCAGGGTCAACACGTAAACAACCAAGGTAGAGAGAGATAAATAAATGGAGAGATAGAGAGAGAGATAAATGGAGAGATAGAGAGAGAGACAAATGGAGAGATAGATAGAGAGATATGTATAGATAGAGAGATAAATAAATGGAGAGATAGAGATAAATAAATAGAAAAAGAGATAGAGAGATAAATAAATAGAAAGAGAGATAGAGAGATAACTAAATGGAGAGAGATAGAGAGATAACTAAATGGAGAGAGATAGAGAGATAAATAAATGGAGAGAGAGATAGAGATATAAATGAAGATAAATATAGATAGATGAATAAATGGAGAGAGAGATAGAGAGATAAATAAAGATAGATAAATAGATAAATAAATGGAGAGAGAGATAGAGATATAAATGAAGATAAATATAGATAGATAAATAAATGGAGAGAGAGATAGAGAGATAAATAAATGGAGAGAGAGATAGAGAGATAAATAAAGATAAATATAGATAGATAAATAAATGGAGAGAGAGATAGAGAGATAAATGAAACGGTGTATAGAAAACTGATGCGAGAAAAAGTTGATTTCGGTAATTTTTTTTTGGTACTTAAGATTTGCTATGTTTCATTCACTTACTGCTAGACTTTTAATTTGTTCTATATTGTACACTCGCGATTCAAAATATGTATCCAGGCTTGCTTCGAATAGCCTGATCGAGTATTAAGCGACCTCAAGCAAATATGAAACAGGATAAGTGTTGTAATTGGTTCACTAGTATGTCAAATGTCTCAAAACTTCAACTAGACCTGGATACAAATTTTGGATTGCGAGTGTACAGCAGAGGAAGGTTACTGATGAATGTAGGTAGGAGAGATTTTAGAGTCGTAGTCTTATTCTTTGTTGTTGACTGGTGTTGACATTTGTATTATACTCCTTGGTGGTATAGTAGGAAATGAAAAAAGGAAAGAGATGAAGTATAGATAAAATGAAGAAGACAAAGGACAGAAGGGGAATTATAGAAATGAGAGAAGAACAGACTTTAATAATAATAATAATATGGGGTTGTTGATGTATAGAAAGAATGATTGGAAGGAAAATACTGCGAAGGACTAAAGAGAAATTGGAGAAAACGAATGATATTATAGACTGGACAATCATGCCCGCTGCCACCAAGAGTCAGGTTAATAATCTTTTGGTCTGAAGAACAGTTTGCGTAGTTACCATTGGCCATGTATGAATTGTTTGAATAATGAAATGTAACAGCAATGACAGAGGTAAGATACACAACCTGAGACTCTGACTATAGGCTACTGCACAAGTATTATTTGTCATTTCAAAATTGTACTGACTAGATAGTTACCGTAGGTCACCTAAGCCTTCAATCAAGAGTATAGATAACGTATTTTTCCCAATTGTCAGGAGTAATATATATATATATATATATGATCTTTAGTCTCCTGTGTCCAAGTGATGATGATAATCTTTTGAATCAAAGGAGAGAGAGAGAGAGAGAGAGAGAGAGAGAGAGAGAGAGAATATGGGTCAGAGGGAAGTAACCGTCACTGCCTCGTGGAACAGTAAACCTCTCTCTCTCCCTCTCTCTCAAAGTAAGGAAGGAAGGATATTATGAAATTTGTAGGAAGGAAGAAAGGATATTATGAAGTTAGGAAGGAAGGAAGGATATTATGAAGCTAGTGGGAAGAAAGGAAGGATATTATGAAGTTAGGAAGAAAGGAATGAAGGATATTATGAAGTTAGGAAGAAAGGAATGAAGGATATTATGAAGTTAGGAAGGAAGGGAGGGAGGGAAGGGAGGAAGAAGGAAGGCTATTACGAAATTAGGAAGGGAGGAAAGCAGGGAGGGAAGGGAAGAAGGTAGGATATTAGGAAGGAAGGGAGGGAGGGAAGGGAGGAAGAAGGAAGGATATTATGAAGTTAGGAAGGGAGGGAAGCAGGGAGGGAAGGGAAGAAGGAAGGATATTAGGAAGGAAGGGAGGAAGAAGGAAGGCTATTATGAAATTAGGAAGGGAGGAAGGGAAGGAAGCAACGAGGGAAGGGAAGAAGGAAGGATATTAGGAAGGAAGGACGGAAGGGAGGGAGGGAAGAAGGAAGGATATTATGAAGTTAGTAGGAAGGAAGGAAGGGAAGAAGGAAAGAAGGAAGGACATTAGGAAGGACGGAAGGACGGAAGGGAGGGAGGGAAGAAGGAAGGACATTATGAAGTTAGTAGGAAGGAAGGGAAGGAAAGAAGGAAGGATATTAGGAAGGACGGAAGGACAGAAGGGAGGGAGGGAAGGGAGGAAGAAGGAAGGATATTATGAAGTTAGGAAAGGAGGGAAGCAAGAAGGAAGGATATTAGGAAGGAAGGACGGACGGAAGGGAGGGAGGGAAGAAGGAAGGCTATGATGAAGTTAGGAAGGGAGGGAAGCAAGAAGGAAGGATATTAGGAAGGAAGGGAGGGAGGGAAGAAGGAAGGATATTATGAAGTTAGTAGGAAGGAAGAAGGGAAGGAAATAAGGAAGGATATTAGGAAGGACGGAAGGGAGGAAGAAGGAAGGATATTATGAAGTTAGGAAGGGAGGGAAGGATATTAGGAAGGAAGGACGGACGGAAGGGAGGGAGGGAAGAAGGAAGGCTATGATGAAGTTAGGAAGGGAGGGAAGCAAGGAGGGAAGGGAAGAAGGGAGGATATTAGGAAGGAAGGACGGACGGAAGGGAGGGAGGGAAGAAGGAAGGATATTATGAAGTTAGTAGGAAGGAAAGGAGGAAAGAGAAGAAGGAAGGGAGGGAGGGAAGGACGGAAGGGAGGGAGGGAAGCAAGAAGGAAGGATATTAGGAAGGAAGGACGGACGGAAGGGAGGGAGGGAAGAAGGAAGGATATTAGGAAGTTTGTAGGAAGGAAAGGAGGAAAGGGAAGAAGGAAGGGAGGGAGGGAGGAGAGGAGGGCAACAGGTGGAGGGGATTCACACGGAGGCCCAGTAGTAAACAGGAGGGAGGGTGGTCACTGAGAGAGAGAGAGAGAGAGAGAGAGAGAGAGAGAGAGAGAGAGAGAGAGAGAGAGAGAAGGAAACACAAGTACAGCACAAACAAACAAGGGAAACACACACACACACACACACACACACATGGTTTCCCACGCCTCACACACACACACACCCAACACATTGCATCCTGATCGTGACATTGTGACCCCACCCACACCATTCATTCTCACCAGTCATTCATTCAGCCATTCATTCACAACACCCACACTTCCTCACTCACACATACACACACACTTCCTCACTCATACATACACACACACATATACGCACACATATACGCACACGCACACATTCATTCACATTTTTCGGCACTCGTGTACACTGGCTCAAAAAAGTATCGCGCAGGTGGGGTCCGATGGTTCTGTAAATGATCGCTACAGCTCATGATTAACAAGTTCGTTTTCAGTAGCCATCGTCTTAGGTGTCAGAATGTTTCACGAGGGAAATGCGCGATACTTTTTTGATCCAGTGTACAGTCATATACCCATGTAGGTGGACATACCGGTAGCCTCTACACTTACACATTTTACACGGACATATAAAGGTCATATTCCATTACAATTTTTTACACTCACGCGCGCACTTTCTACACGTGTCCTTTCTCTCTCTCTCTCTCTCTCTCTCTCTCTCTCTCTCTCTCTCTCTCTCTCTCTCTCTCTCTCGAGACAACCACCTTGCCGTCGGTGAGAGAGCTTGTGTGATCTGTTTGAATTTTGCTAGCTATGCTGGGGGACATTTAGTCCAGTTGGGTTACCCGTGCCAGAAAGGTAGCGTTATTAGGATCCTGACTAAGAGTTGTCAAATCTTCATGTTAATATTAAGTTTCACAACTGCTCTTTAACTGTCCTAACAAAAAAAAAAAAAAAAAAAAAAAAATCTTCATCACTTTCGATATAAGTTTTTATTGTTAAGGACCTCACCAGCTACCTTATGCCGTGTGAGAAGGGAGGCTTTGGAACCTCCTAAAACAACGCCTTTTAACGCTCACAGGTTTCGAAAGGGCTGAGATTGAAGGGATCTCAGGCGTGTGGGGTACGAGTAATGGAGATGCCTCAGGACCCCCGTAGGTATTCTCTTAGATTAATAAGCCTGACCAGCTCCCTGTGACCGTTCTTAGGTGCCTAAAGGCTCGACTGCTCTTTGGTGAGAGAGCTTTCGTGCCTCGCTGGCTGCCAGGCCAGTAAAAGATCTCGGATTAAGTCGTGGACATTTAGTTTTACTATTTGCTTTAAGTTTGGCCGCGGATGGAGGATTAGTAGGGATTAGTAGGACGACGGTTACACTTCAAGCACCCCTGTCGAAAAATCAGAGTCCCATTTACTTAGGACTCTTGTGCTGCTCAGTTGGGAGCTGCGGCACGATTGGGGCCGTCCGACCCAGGGGAGACCTTAGGGTTGGTGTGCTTGGCTCATAAGGTTTCTGTTGGCCGAACGACCGAAAACCTTCTGGAAGTAGGCGGATGAGACTTATGCGAGACCAAATCACACTACCCTTTCTTTTATATTATTGGTCTGAAATTGAATTAGAGCGAGATGACTGGTCCATCAGCAAGAAAATTTACATGTACTACATGCAAGGTGTACCGCTGGTGTGAGGACTTCAGCGGGAGGAGTGCGAGCGACCTAGACTCCTCGAGTGTCTGCGACTTTTGCAAACTCGAGGAGAGGTTGATGAAGCACATCTCGCTGCTCACGAAGGAGAACAACTCCCTAAAGGAGGAAGTTCTCCGAATGAACTCGCAGAGGTGTGACTGCCATGTGAGAGACGAGGCAGTCCAAGGAGCTTCTTCACCGGAGAGCTCCACCACGGCGGTAAAGAAGAAGAAGAAGAAGAAGAACAAGAAAAAGAACAACAAGAAGAAGAACAACAAGAAGAAGAACAGCAACAATGAAGAGGGAGAAGAGACTGCAGAAGGAAAAGAGACTGCAGAAAAGTGTGATGAAAAAGAGGAGGGGAATATGGAGAAGGGAGAAAAACCCAAGAAGACAGTTGAGGAGGGATTAGAAGAAAGTGAGGAATCAAATAAGAAGGAAAAGAAAATGAAGAAGAAAAAGAAGAAGCAACCTGGAGGAAGTGACGAGCCCGGCAGGAATTCAAAACACTCTCGGGTTCCTCACAAGGCATCTCGTGCTCCTACCAAGGAGAGGCCTGTGGATATACACATTGTAGGTGATTCCCAGGCACGAGGGCTGGAACCCCTAATGGCAGATCGCCTTCACACTTCTGTGAAGGTGAATTGTTTGCCAGGTTATGGCAATGCTGACCTCCGAAAGGAAGCTGAGAGGATCCAAACGTCCAGATCTTCTGTCATTGCACTCATGGTGAGTGGTAATGACATCTACCTGAGAAATGGTAGAGTAGGCATGACCGAAGGAGTCCTCTCGGATGTGATCGGTGCAGTAGATGACTGTGGGTTAAAAACCCGCAGAAGGGTAGTTGTCGGCATGCTCCCAAGGAGAGGCCCTTTAGGGACTGCTCTGTCAAAGAACATTGCAGTAAATCAGCGCCTGGCTGATTTGTGTACTGCCGAGGGGGTGTTCTTTGTGGACCCCTACACCTCACTCTTTGGTAGAGACGACCTCTACCAGAGGGATGGCACACATCTCTCACTAAAGGGGAAAGAAGTGCTTTCCAAATTAATGGAAGACGCCGTCCGACGATGTCTCAGGAGCACTCGACCGAGCGTGGAGGAGAGCCCTCGTCGCTATGCTAGAGTGACCCCAGAGAAGACATTCGCTGAGATCCTGAAGAAGGATATCCCCAGCACTACCAAGACAATGACCAAACCGGGAAACGGAGGAGTATAGGGAGCCCTGCAGTTGGGGGTTCCCTGAAGGTTCTATTGTTCAACGCCAGGTCCATCCGAAACAAGTTTTTGGAACTGCGGGCCCTCGTTGCGACAGAGGAACCCGAGATGGTGGCCATAACGGAGTCATGGTTGAGAACCTCAGACAGAGATCTTGAAGGGGAATTCGTGATTCCAGGCTACCAACTCTTCCACAAAGATAGAGAGGACAGAGGGGGTGGTGGTGTGCTGTTGTATGTAAAGAACTCCATCAAATCGATGACCTGCAACATCACATCGAACCACGAGCTCCTTGGAGTTGACCTAGAAATAGGCACTGCAAAATACAGAACCCTGCTGCTTTATAGACCCCCTGGACAACTCAGTGAGATGGACAGAGACCTATACCAGTTGCTGGGTGAACTAGTGGACGGCAGGGTGTGCATCCTTATGGGGGACTTCAACACACATGTTGACTGGGAAACCAGAGAGCCCTCTGCCGAGAACACACCACTCTTGGAGTTTGTAAATGATGAATTCCTCACTCAATGGGTAAGGGAGCCAACAAGAGGTGCTAACATACTCGACTTGGTCCTCACCTCAGAGGATGACATCATTCAAGACCTCTCTGTAAACGAAGAAATAGGTGGAAGCGACCACAAGCTTATAAGATTTTCAGTTAAAGTCCCTAATATGGAGTCCGTGACCCCGGTGCATAGAAAATTAGACATGGGGAGAGCGAACTTTGCAGGTCTTCGTGAAAGTGTTGCTGAAATGGAACTAGAGGAGGGAGAGAGTGCTGATGATCTGTGGAGGTCATTCTTGTTTTCCTTCATGGAACTTCAGTCGCGCTTTATTCCTCTGAAGGGAACAGGTCAGAAGTTCATTCAACCTAAGTGGTTTAATCGGGAAATCCGTAACCTACTAAGGGAGAGGAGAACTGCGTATCGTCGAGCGAAGACATCTGGGGACTTTGACGGTCATAGAAGACTGAATCGAAACGTGAAGTCCAAAATAAGGGCGGCTAAGCGTGCTGAGGAGGTCCGTGTGGCTAGACTCTGCAAAGAGAACCCCAAGGAGTTTTTCAGTTATGTGAATGGCCGTAAACCAATCCGACGCAGGATCGGTCCCTTGGTGAATGAGGATGGAGCATTGATGCACTCTGATGCAGAAAATGCTAACCTCTTAAATGAGTACTTCTCTTCAGTGTTCTCTGAGGAGAGTGGTCCCATTCCCGAACCTTTGGACTCCTTCAGTGAGAAGTTGGAGTCAATGGTCTTCACCCAAGAAGAAATCGAGAGAAAAATAATTGAATTAAAAGCAAACAAGTCCCCCGGTCCGGATGGGTTCTTACCTAGAGTGCTGAAAGAAGTGCATGGTGAAGTATCACGGCACCTGTGCATGGTCTTCAACAGGGTAATCCTGACTGGATGCGTTCCTAGAGACTGGCGTGAGGCAGAGGTGACTCCTATCTTCAAGAAGGGAGATGCTAGCCAACCGTCAAACTACAGACCCATCAGTTTAACCTCGATAGTCTGTAAACTCATGGAGAGCATCATGGTGGACAAAATAACAGCACACTTAGAATCAAATTTGCTACTGAGGGGTTCCCAGCATGGGTTCCGGCAGCACCGGTCATGCCTCACAAATCTGGTGGAATTCTTCCATTTTGTTTTCAGTGAGCATGATCGGGATAAAGCGGTCGATGTTGTCTACTTAGACTTTCAGAAAGCCTTTGATAAGGTACCCCACCGCCGCCTCCTTCGGAAAGTGCGTGCACTGGGCATAGACGGAAATGTGGCAAATTGGATAGAGAACTGGCTAAGTGACAGACGGCAGCGGGTGGTAGTGAATGGACAGGCTTCAGAGTGGGTGCCCGTTACTAGCGGTGTTCCCCAAGGTTCTGTTCTGGGACCACTACTGTTTATCATCTATGTTAATGACGTGGATGGTGACATGGTTGCCAAGATTTCCAAATTCGCCGATGATACTAAGCTTGGTATGAATGTCGCGAAAGAAGGAAATACTACCCGCTTACAAGAAGATCTTAGGAAGATCGGGGAGTGGTCTGACACGTGGCAAATGCCATTTAACGTGAACAAATGCAAAGTTATGCATATAGGCCACAGAAACCCCCGAACAGAGTATAACCTTAAGGGCAATGCTCTCGTAAGCACTGATACTGAGAAAGACTTGGGTGTAACTATCACCAGTGACCTCAAGTTCTCAAAGCAGTGTATTGAGGCTGAGAAGAAAGCCCAAAGGATGTTAGGGTACATAAAGCGACAGTTTGGATACCGGAACAAGGAGATAGTACTTTGTCTGTACAATTCCCTTGTCCGACCACACCTGGAGTATGCAGTCCAGTTTTGGAGTCCTTTTTACCGAAAGGATATCGCGAGATTGGAACGAGTGCAAGCCAGGGCAACCAAACTTATACCCTCTCTTAGACACAAGAGCTATAAAGATCGGTTGGTAGAACTCGACCTGTTCTCTTTGGAAACCCGGAGACTGCGTGGTCAGCTTATCGAAGTGTTTAAAATACTACGAGGCTTTGACAATGTAGACTACAGGGACATCTTCCAACTCAGTGAGGGCACAACCAGGAATCATGGCTACAAACTTGAACTGAAGCGATACAACCGTGATCTGTGTGGTAAGTTCTTTACATACAGCATCTGCGGTACTTGGAACGCGCTTCCTGCTGATGTAGTCAACAGCAACTCTGTGGATCAGTTCAAGTCCAGATTAGACAAAGCCTTAAATCACCGTCTAGGTGTTTAAGCCGTTGTGCGAGTGTTCCTTGATAGTTTCACATGACACATTCGAGGACGGTCGCCTACTTGCGCAACTAAACCCACAGGTACCCTCTTTGTATGGATCGTAAGGTCTTCTAGGGTACTTCTTTTCCTTGTAACTCCTTGTAACTCTCTCTCTCTCTCTCTCTCTCTCTCTCTCTTGTTTGCCTTCCTTTCTCGTCAATTCTCTCTCTCTCCCTCTCTCTCTCTCTCTCTCTCTCTCTCTCTCTCTCTCTCTCTCTCTCTCTCTCTCTCTCTCTCTCTCTCTCTCGACCAGGAAATCGATCCCCGGCCCAACGGTTGTGAGACAATGAAAGCTTCCTAATTACTGGCCTGAGGTTTCGAATCTCGAGTTGCACAAAACCTTTTCGCCCGAATTGTGTGATATTCTGGACTTAATATTGCACTGAACTTTCTACCCCGTACAGTCGGCCTCGGGAATTCGTATACACCACTGTGACATAAATAATTCGTATACACCACTGTGACATCAATTATTCGTATACACCACTGTGACATCAATTATTCGTATACACCACTGTGACATAAATAATTCGTATACACCACTGTGACATCAATTATTCGTATACACCACTGTGACATCAATTATTCGTAACAACTAGAAAATTTTGTACAGTAATTTCTAAACACTTAAATTTTCTATTAACATTTTTTGGCTAATACTTATAAATCAGTCAGCAGAACCATGCCTACAATATGTGTAGAATAAATATAACTTTTAAGGGGGCAGTCCATTGTTTGGTAAATCTGGAGTAACTGATTCATCCAAACTATTCGAAGCAACAGACCACCATTATTTTTCTTAATTTGTTCCTGTTTCCTGACATACTTTGGAGGAATCAAGGTAGTCCAGTATATCAAAAGTGTACTGTCCCCTTAACTAATGCTCTGTGTATGAATTCCTGAGGCCGACTGTACACCCTGGGGAATGTGACGTGATGTGGAAGCATAATTATGGTCATCTCTATAGTGTATAATTATGTTTACGTGTGTATATATATCAGGAAGGGCAGTCAGCAGTATGGTCATCTCTATAGTGTATAATTATGTTTACGTGTGTATATATCAGGAAGGGCAGTCAGCAGTATGGTCATCTCTATAGTGTATAATTATGTTTACGTGTGTATATATATATCAGGAAGGGCAGTCAGCAGTATGGTCATCTCTATAGTGTATAATTATGTTTACGTGTGTATTATATTATCAGGAAGGGCAGTCAGCAGTAAGGACTTGGGGAAAAAAATTTAATTCATCAAACAGTATCTTGAAGTGAAGAAAAAGCTGAGGCTCGTAGGTATGTATGTATGTATTGTACAGTTGAGCAAGTAGAAAGTGCAAGAAAAGTATGGCTGTATATGGCAACAAATGGCAGTTCTTTGTAGTAAGCTTTCGTATCTTTATGAATGAATACCTGGAGACCCATAGCCAATGTAAGGTGGAACTTGATTGTCTGAACTTTGAGTAGAGGTGGAGGTGTTGCCAGATACAGCTATATTTTTCTTGCACTTTCTACTTGCTCAATTGTACCGTCGGCAGCAGAAATTCGTCCCCCTCAGCTCGAGTGAAAGGAGCCTGGTAGGTGATCTGGTAACACTGTATGAAAGTTGAAAAGTATGGTTTAAATGGCGAATGATCTTTAGTATTAGCCATTTAAACCAATATTTGTCATAATTATCTCATACAGTGTTACCAGATCACCAGGCTCCTCATTAGAGAGCTGAGCGGGACGAATTCCTGCTACCGACTGTACAATATCTCAAAAAAGTATTGGAACTATTGTTTGGTACATAATTTGAATATAATCAGCGATGTGATCTAAAATACACATGAGACCTTGTTTTGTAGCACATGTTGATGATAGCCTTGAAGATCTCAGTTGCCAAGTGACATTGATGCAGTATGTAAGTATGAAAAAATGACGGCATAACGCGTAGGCCTCTTCCCTAACTGTATATTGACACCTTAAGGGGGAAGTTCTGTGTTGGTAAATCTGGAGCAACTGAATCCTCCAAACTATTCCAAGCAACAGAGCACCATTATTTACGCTCTTCTGGTTCTGTTTCCTAGCATACTTTGGAGGAATCAAGGCACTCCAATGTAACAAAAAAGAATTACCACCTTAATAAAAGCGAAATCAGTACAGAAACAACATTGTCCTTTCCGATTACTACGGTGTATCTTTGTTATGTATGTACACTCGTGATGCATAATTTCTGACCAGGAAGTGAGGAGCAGAAAGCTTCGAATTGCCTGGTATTGCTCATTTCCCCACCCAGTACACCTATAGAGGCTGAGTTCGAATGCAGGGTATGTGTGTGTGTGTGTGTGTGTGGTGCCTGCCGTTCGTCTCTGGTCAGAAATTACGTATCACGAGTGTACAGTTCCCGCCAGGCCTACCCAGAGTTGTCAACGTTGGCCGAGATATTAATCCCGAAACACTATAGTAGTAGTGAACTCCGCTTGCTCGAACCATTCACTGGTGGGAGGGAGAAGTAAGGAGGGATTTGAAGAGGGTAGGGGGGGTGCCTATACAAGAGAGGTGAGAAATTATTCTTGAGGAGGTGAAAAATGAGTTGCAGCTTTAATAAAAGTACGAAAATACTCCCGGTTATCAATGATTTATATACTAACATTCATGTTAATTATTAACATCATTAAAGGTAAGATTAACTTTTTAATATTATGATGTAACACAAAAACAACTGTGGTAACATTATTGTATACTTTATTTGTATTGTATTCAATGGTTATTATCAAACACTAAACGATGAAAAATACTTACACAATAACTGCATAAGAATTATGAAGCAGAATGCTATTTATTAAATGAAGCAAATGTGAATACCTTCATACCTTAATACCTTAAAAAAAATGTTACACTGTAATACCCAAGCTAAGATATAGCTTTTTAAAATAATGAAATCATTCATTATATGCTATACATTAAGTTCCACTACCTTCCAAAAATACAAACAAACAGTGCTAAACTATTGTCATTTCCACCGGCAAATATCTCTGTGACATGATGCTAAATAAACAGTTGTAATACTGTTTCATAACTATAAATTATGCATAAAATACAATACTAATTCGGAAACAATAGTTTGGCACTGTAACACCTTTTCAATCACAACATATTACAATAACAGTTCTCCGGTAACGATTAAAAAGGAGGAAGCCTCATCTCTTCAGTCCATCATATAACTCTATACACAGGGAGTAAGGCTGAGTCAGGGGGATTCATTCTTACGTCCCCAGCAGGTGTTTACTAGACGTGGAGCTGCCAGATTTCGCCAAGCTTCCAACCTTTTTATTACAATTCATATTTCGCCAACTATACATTAAGAGACAGTTTAAGGGGGTGCGGGAATAGGGGGACAGGCTTGGGGGGGGTTAGGGGGGTGCGGGAGTAGGGGACAGGCTTGGGGGGGGTTTTGGGGGGTGAGGGAGTAGGGGGGCAGGCTTGGGGGGGGGGGTTAGGAGGGTGCGGGAGTAGGGGACAGGCTTTCTACCCATCCCAAGCCTGTCCCCGTATTCCCGCACCCCCCAAGCCTGTCCCCTATTCGCGCACCCCCTTAAATACAGACACAAGGAGAAAGACCTCACTATACTACACACCTCCCTTTTTCAGCCACTGATGGAATATATAAGTTGTATAGTTCTGATCACCGACCCAGAGTAAAGACACCTTAAGTCCAAGTCCAGGCTGCCTAACAAATCCAAATGCATGTGATGTGGCAAATGAGATTCCCGAGAAGGTTACAGACACTATATGGGGCCCATTACCTCTCCCATGCAGGTTATATGATTGGTTCGGTTAGCTTGTCTGTTTGTTTGTTTGTTTATGAGCAGGATTACACAGAAGGTGGGCCCGTTCGTAGCAACAGGTAATTTGATTGTTGGAGAGATTACAAAGTTAAGAATGAGGGACAAATATATACCGGTGTGTGTGTGTGTGTGTGTGTGTGTTCCTTAGATAATCCACCGTCGGGGGTTATTGTCTGTCGTGATGTGAGCAATACTTTAAGGGTTTTGGCACCGTTTCGCCCCCAGCCACTCTCTTTCAGATCTTCAACTGTCCCTCTTATCTATCTATTTCCTTCCTGCTTGCTGTATCACCTTCTTCTGGCGCTATATGACCTCGCTGTTGCGGTGCCTAATATCAATCCATCAATCAATCAATCCTTAAACTATCACATTATTTAGTTGGATGATACAATATTCAGCCTTGGCGAAGGTTTGAGATCCCAGACCAGTCTTATTTTACACAGAGAGAGACAGAGATCAGGTGATTATGATTTTCATAATCCCTCCTGGATATATAAACATTGACTAGCAAATTCTCTTTAGCTTAAAACACCATCATGTCTGGGAACCACGGTTAGAAGCTAAACCTGAAGCTTTTCAACAATGATATTGTAGTAACGTTAGGTCTTCACAAATGTACAGTCGGCAGCATAAATTTGCGTCCATCTCATGTACTTAATAATGGTAATATGACCAGATACTTGCATTCTGAACCAGTTTCTATTCTAACAACATATTTAATTTGCCACATGAGAAGTATATAGGCTATGTCATCTCTGCATTCAAATTGTGTTGCAACATCACTATAGCTCATACATACGCAGGTGGAAATGAAGCGAACTTATGCTGCCGACTGTACACGTGTACACACATGATTTGAAAGTGTGTGTGTATGTGTGTGCCGTACAAACATTATGTGCGTGAGTACCGTATAAGTAGAATGTGTGTGTGTGTGTGTGTGTGTGTGTGTGCCGTACAAGAATAATATTTGTTTAGTGTGTGTGTGTGTGTGTAGGTCTGGCGTGTGGTGGACAGTAATGGGTTTACAACTAACCCGTGTAATCTGGAGAATAACCAAGAGGCTGTATAACTTTACTGCACCCACTCGATTACTTGTAGCGTGTGTGTGTTGTCGTGTGTTTGTTGTCTTGTGCGTTTAGTGTGTCTACAATGATAAGAATTAATCCCTTCCGTCTTGTCTGCCTTTGCTAACTCGTGACATTAGGGATGAAGTACACTCGCAATCCAAAATATATATCCAGGCTTGCTTCGAATAGCCTGGTCGAGTATTAAGCGAGCTGAAGCAAATATGAAACAGGATAAGAGTAGTAATTGATTCACTAGTATGTCAAATGATTCGAAACTTCAACCAGACCTGGATACAAATTTTGGATTGCGAGTGTACATTTTAAGGGATAATAATCTATTGTTGTGACTTTTTCTATATGTTACCAGATTGCGTTTACAATGTTTTCCATAAGAATATAGAAAAACGTATAATCTGGGTGTTTGAAAGGTTGAGGAGCGAATGTTATTGACGTTCTAGTGACTGTAGGTTTTCGTGTGTGTATGTGTGTTTTTTGTGTGCAGTGTACGTGTGTCTGTGCTCATTGTATTAGCTTGT
>JAWQEG010005751.1:0-39483 GCA_033782935.1 Petrolisthes cinctipes | reverse complement strand
GAAAGTGGTGAAGGGAGGGTGGAGAGTTGTGTTGTGGAGTGAGAGTTGTTGGTGTTGTGGTGGAGAGTGGAGGGTGGTGTGGTGGAGAGAGTGGTGGAGAAAGAGTGGTGGTAGAGGGAGGGTGGGTGGTGTGGGTGGAGAGGCTGGTGGAGAGAAAAAGAAAAAGGCTTGGGAAGGAAGAAAGAATAAAAGGAAAGAAAAGAAAGTCAGTGTAAAATGAGAGAGAGAGAGAGAGAGAGAGAGAGAGAGAGAGAGAGAGAGAGAGAGAGAGAGAGAGAGAGAGAGAGAGAGAGAGAGAGAGAGAGAGAGAGAGGAAAAGAACGAGAAAAAAAGAGAAAAACAAGGGGGGGGATGAGATGGAAAAGAGGGAGGGAAGTACTGTTGTACCTTATGGCCAACACCAGATTGCTACTCTCTCTCCCTCTCTCTCCCCTCTAAATGTCTGGTTTAGGGAGTGATCTTATAGAGTATTAGTGATATATCCCCACCACCACCATCACCAGAGCCATTAAACACCTCCATCACCACCACCATTAACACCATCACCACCACCACCACCACTAAAACCATTAACACCATCACCATCACCACCACCACATCCATTAACACCATCACCCACCACCAGAGCAATTAACACCACCACCACCAAGACCATTAACACCATCACCACCACCACCAAAACCATTAACACCTCCAACACCATCACAACCTTCACCACCACCACCAAAACCATTAACACCATCACCACCACCACAACCATTAACACCATCACCACCACCACAACCATTAACACCATCACCACCACCACAACCATTAAACACCACCACCACCACCAAAACCATTAACACCATCACCACAACCATTAACACAACCATCACCACCTCAACCATTAACACCACCACCACCAAAACCATTAACACCTCCAACACCATCACAACCTTCACCACCACCACCACAACCATTAACACCATCACCACCACCACCATTAACACCACCACCATTAACACCATCACCACCACAACCATCAACACCATCACCACTCACTCCCTCCCTTCCTTCCTTCTTTTATCTTTGTCCTTCATTTTCTCCCTTAACTGTAGCTTATATTTTTTTTGCTTCATCTCTCTTTTTTATTTTATTTTTGTATACATTTTCCATCCTCTTGCTTCAACCTTCATGTATATATTTCTTTCTCTCTCTCTCTCTCTCTCTCTCTCCCTCTCTCTCTCTCTCTCTCTCTCTCTCTCTCTCTCTCAGCCACTGCCTCACACCACAACAAATTCCAGTATTCAATTAGCAACCAGGGTATGTAAATTGGGAGGGTATTTTACAAGGTGTCAGCAGAAGGGAAAGAGAGGATGAGGGAAGGCGACACACACACACACACAGATGGGGGGATGCTGTGGGGGGGAGGGGGAGACAGAGAAGGACAGATAAAAGACACAGGAGACAGAGAAAAGGAGTAGATTAGACAGAGAGAAAGGAGAGACGAGACAGAGTAAAGGGGAAAAGAGACAGAATTATAATGGAATTGTAAGGTGATAAAAATGAACATGAGAGATAGGAGAGGTTGAAAGGACAATTCAGTATAGCCAACTACAACAACAACAACAGTATTACATTATTAGATCAGATCGTAATAAATGGGGAAGAAAAAAAGAGTTATAAGCCAAAATGACCTTGTACCAGATGAAGGAGGCAGTGAGGAAGGACAACAAGCATGGAGGAAAAGGGGGGAAAGAAGGATTATGGATTGAAGAAAGGAAAAGAATTAGCTCGGGTCCTAAAGGGCGAAAAATAAAATTAATGAATTGCACACATGTTTACAGGCAATACCCTTCCCCTCTACGAAATTATAAAGGGGGATCAAACAAGGAAATTACAGTAGCTTCTTCTCTTTTATTAAAATCACAAATAATCTTATAATATACATATTCTGTCTTTCCACACTGATTATTTTATATGTATTCTAACTTGATGCAGTACTTCCTCCTACACGTCTCAAACAAGAGGTAGTCAAGGCAAAAAAAAAAAAAAATAATAATAATCTTCAAGGTTTTGTAGGACACGTTCCTTTGTTGTCACTCTACGGTGTAAAAACATCACTAATATACGAAATGGTCGGAAAACTTACTTGAAATTTTTTATAAACAAGAAGGTCAAATATCGACTGCTACAACAGTATTACCGTATTTAATGTTGTAAGCTACTACACTTATTCAATGGAAAAGAACATCACGATGATATTGAGCAAGAAACTGAATATAAAAATTGAGATCTTTGTAATGTAAACTGTTTAACCTGACATATATATCAACTGCCACCATTCACAATGATACTGTACTATTATGACATGTCAACCTAATAATTGGAGAAGCTGACAATATCATTAATCAATGCTCACTATTTCAATACCGAATACTATATGTATGTATGTATGTATAATAATTATGTGTGTGTGGGTGTGTGTGTGTATTTATGAGTATATGAGTGAGACAGACAGAGAGAGAGAGAGAGAATTAAGGCAGTGTGATGGAAGTTTCAGTGATGAGTGAACACAGAAACTGCCTGATGGTGCCTTCATCCAAGTTTTCACCTGTCCAGGAAATAAATGACTAGCATTAGCACTCCTATATGAAGGACTCCCATGGGTTTCTTAAGGGGAGATTCTTTTGTTGGTGAATTGGTAGGTCTCTGATTCCTCCAAACTATGCCAAGAAACAGATCCCCTATTACTACCATTGAGAGAGTCTGTTTTCTGGCATAGACAGGAAGAATCAGTAGCCTTTCAATTTATCAACAAAAGAATCACCTCTTAACAGCCTTCCTATGCATGCATGATACACAATACTGAAGGATCAAGGACTATCGGTAGTTCCATTCACACTGACTTAATAAACCCATGTCACAGATATTTCTAGGCCTTGGCAACATTACGACACCCATGTTCATTGTTGGAACCTTTTTAAAGAACAAATACACGCCAAACTTTAAAACCAGTATAATTATATGACATTAAATCCACACAGAAATATACCTCCCTTTCCTCAGAGTACCAGATAAAAAAAAAAAAAAATGGAAAATTTAGAAAATGTATATGAATTTTTAACCCTCTCAAATACGAGTTACTTTTGTCTCCCTATAAATCAATACCAAACACGAGATGTACTAACCTATAATGATGAATTTACAGGACCTGGGAGAGCTTGGTGGCCAGGCGTCGACAGGTTCAGCCTCATACAACTCCTTTACAGCCTGGAGCATCACCCGTCTCTCCTCACCCACCACTGACACTAACCCCTACAAAGTGTGTACCATTATCATATGGAAGAAAGGATACGACTGGAAAAGGGGTGATTAGTATGAATGATAATCGTGATATACATAGGTAAGAGTCTGTAATATGTTAAAACTATGATTGCCACTATTAATGTAAACTGTTTCAGTAAGCTAGGAGACACTTGATACTGAAGGTGACTGACTGTCTTGACAAAACAATGAACCCACCAAGTTTGAAACAATGTCAAATTACCTTCATGCGGTAGATGAGAGGATGTTCCCCAGAAGGAGTAACCAGTGAGCGTTCCCAGAGTAGAACCTCAGCCAATGTGTCAAGTCCCTTCTGAGTCACACTGCCCCAAACCTCTACTGTTACCGTCCTCACACGCTGCACAAACCACAACAATCATAATATATAGTAACACAATAGGAGGAGCCTATGATGATTACATTATTTTCACTGCTGATGCTTCCAGTCACAAGCTGATATCAATACTGGATGCGGTAATTAAACTAGAAATACTTTATGTTACTTTACATGGCTTGACGAGATTCTTAATTAACAACAGTGTTATGAATTTAGAATGAAGTTAAAGCCTCTTTGTTACACGTTTCCATTCCAGGTGACCTTACTCACCTGGTCAAGATGTGGTGACCCCTGTTCAAAGCGGCCCTCCAGGATGGTTTCATACCCCTGTGAGTCAAACTGGTCGTAGGCATGAAGGTCCAGTAGTTTGTCCAAGTCAACCCTGAAATACCACTATAATGATTAAACGAGAGAAGTGGACAGGATATATATATATATATATATATATATATATATATATATATATATATATATATATATATATATATATATATATATATATATATATATATATATATATATATATATATTTATTACTGTACGCCGCACACACACACACACACACAGACACAGGGAGAGAAATCTTGAAATGGAAGAATGTAGAAAATTTTGAGTCGGACGGGAGGCTCATTATTTCCCTCTGAGGGCGGGCAAACACTGGGGGAGGGAAGGTGCTAATGAGATGGTGGGAGAAGGAGGGAGGGAAGGAGGGAGGGAGGGAGGGAGGGAAGGAGGAGGGAGGAGAGAGGAGGGAGGAGAGGTGGTGGGAGGAAAGAAGGAGAAATAGAAGACTCACTCCTTCCCTCCCCTCCCCCCTCTTCTCCATTCCTCTCCCTCCCTTCCTCTTTTCCTCACTTTTCCTTCACACTATTTCCTTCTCTCCCCTCTATTCTACCCCCCCCCCTGTTTCCCTCTCTCTCCTTCCTTCCCCTTCCACACTCTTTCCCTCCCTCTCCTTCCACACTCTTTCCCCCTCTCTCCTTCCTTCCCCCTCCCTCCTTCTCCATCTCCTCCTTCCACACTCTTTCCCTCTCCTTCCTTCCTTCCCCCTCCCTCCCCTCCCTGCCTCTCCTTCCTTCATCTTCCCCCTCCCTCCCTCCTTCTTTCCCCCTCCATCACCTCCTTCAACACTCTTTCCTTTCTCCTTCTCCCTCCCCACCTTCTCCCTCCTTCTCCATCTCCCCCTCCCTCCCTCCTTCTTTCCCCCTCCATCACCTCCTTCCACTCTTTTTCCTCTCTCCTTCTCCCTCCCCACCTTCTCCTCCTTCTCCATCTCCCCCTCCCTTTCCACCCTTCCCCCAGCTTCCCCCTCCCCCTCCATCTCCTCCTTCCCTGGGTGGTGTGGTGTGGTGTGGTGCAGTGATTGGATTTGCTGGTGTGCCACAGAAAGAGATGATGCGTCCACGCTCCGCCGAGGCTGATCAAATTTGTCACTCACAGAGGGGCCGGCATGGGGAAGGAGGAGAGAGGGAAAGGAGGGATAGGAGAAGGGGAGGGGAGGAAAAGGAGGGGAGGGAGAAGGAAAGGAGGGGAGGGAGAAGGAAAGGAGGGGAGGGAGAAGGAAAGGAGGGGAGGGAGAGGGAAAGGAGGGGAGGGAGAGGGGAAAGATAGGAGAGGGGGAGAGGAAAGGAGGGGAGAGATGAGTGGAGGGGAGAGAGAGGAGTGGAGGGGAGAGATAGGAGAGGGGGGAGAGGGGAAGGAGGGGAGAGGGAGGAAGGAGGGGAGAGGGGAAGGAGGGGAGAGAGAGGAGTGGGGGAGAGGGGGTGAGGGGGAGGGAAGGGGGACAGAGATGGAAGGGAGGGAAGGGGGACAGAGATGGAAGGGAGGGGAGGGAGACAGATGGAGGGTGAGAATGGGGACAGAGATGGAGGAGAGGGGGACGGGAGAGGGAAGGGGGAGGGGAAGAGATGGAGGGGTGGGGAAGGGAGAGACATGGAGGAGAGGGAGAGGGGAGGAGAGGGGAGGAGATGGAGAGTAGAGGAGGGCAAGAAACGAAGGAGATATAGAAGAGAAAGAGAGAAGGGGAGAGGTGACCATCCCATCCCCTTCTGCTTCTATGTAAAACTCACCATAAAGTTAACCAAAATAAGAACAGATCTTACTGTAGTAATCCTATACTCTACTTGTTAACCTTGACCTGACTTGACCTGTCCACTGTTAACCTTGATTTGACCTGTCCTGTCCACTGTTAACTTTGACCAGACCTGTCCACTGTTAACCTTGACCTGACCTGACCTGACCTGTCCACTGTTAACCTTGACCTGACCTGGCCTGTCCACTGTTAACCTTGACCTGACCTGTCCTGTCCACTGTTAACTTTGACCTGACCTGTCCACTGTTAACCTTGACCTGACTTGACCTGTCCACTGTTAACCTTGATTTGACCTGTCCTGTCCACTGTTAACTTTGACCTGACCTGTCCACTGTTAACCTTGACCTGACCTGTCCACTGTTAACCTTGACCTGACCTGACCTGTCCACTGTTAACCTTGACCTGACCTGTCCTGTCCACTGTTAACTTTGACCTGACCTGTCCACTGTTAACCTTGACCTGACCTGTCCACTGTTAACCTTGACCTGACCTGACCTGTCCACTATTAACCTTGACCTGACCTGCCCACTGTTAACCTTGACATGACCTGTCCACTGTTAACCTTGACCTGACCTGCCCACTGTTAACCTTGACCTGACCTATCCAATGTTAGCCTGTACCTGTCGACTGTTAACCTTGACCTGGTCGATCCTTCCCCTAAACTGGTCACCTCCTGTCAATTTTTCTCTCCACGGTGATAAATTCTCCCCCTGACAGTTTTATACTTGCTAATGTGACCTGCCTCTTTACACCTCTGCCTTGGTCAATTTCTATCTACCTCCATGCTGCTCCAACCATCCATCCATCCATCCACAAGCAAATATAAGACAAAACAAAACACTAAAAGCAAAATAAAACAAACACAAAGAGGAAGAAAGTATATGAAAAGTAAGAATCACACAAAACAAACCGAGATCTTCACTCACCGACATCGCTGTGTGTTGATGATCGGTGCAGAGCTGTTGATGTCTCTGTCAGGGAATTAAATCATTTAGTATATCAAAACGAACTATACAAAACATTCATTATAAAAGAAATCTGTCACAGTTTTGCCTGGTCCAACCCTGGCTCTCTCATAACTTCTTCATAATATTATAATAAACTAGACAGAATAATACTAAATAGTTCCCATAACATCTCCCCCCCCCCCCTGACCTATTCTAAACTTACCTGACCAGCTGTGTGGTGAACTGAAGTTGAGCCTCATCTACCAAGTCTGTCTTGTTGAGGATGAGTAGGTCAGCCAGAGCCACTTGTCTGCAACAATTCTCAAGCTTAGGTCATCACATTTGTAATTTGTAACTGGAACCAATAGTTAGCCATAATTAAAAAAAACATGAAGGATTGACATTATTGACTTTACATGCAAGACTTTCCTAAATACATAACATCACATGAAAGTTAAATAACCCCCTCCCTATCCATCTTATGTTGAAAAATTAGTGAACAAAATTTGCACTATACAGTATTTCCATCCTAGCAGTGAACATAGTGTGGTATATCTGTAACTACTATCATATAAACAACACACGTGAAAAATATGCCAGAGATTACCAGCACAGTCTATTATGATTAACGTATTGAATTTTTTTGTATGCCTCAGGGCCAAAGATTACCAACACAGACTACTATGATTAATGTATTGAACTTTTTTGTATGCCTCAAGGCCAAAGATTACATAAGATTAATGTATTGAACTTTTTGGTATGCCTCAGGTCCAAAATAAATCGACTACTGCCCTTGTGGTAATATGGTCAAACCTACCGTAGCGTGAAGACGTTGTTACCTTGACAGACCTTCACTCACCTCACTGCCTCGTTGACCTGTCCATCTGGCCGCTTCTCAGTGATGTTCTGAAAGATGGAGTAATATTATCAGCCAATGCATACAGGAATACCATACAACTCAAACTGCTACTGATTAACCTCTTATTAATGGATGAAACATGTTTTTTTTTAAGCAAACCTCACTGTGAAGAATGAATCCATGTCCAAGAGGGTATAAATAATGTAGATCTGAGATGAAACAAAACTTAGTCTGCACAACACTAGACAATTCTTTAATATCGTGTAAAATAAGATGCTTCGTGTTATCATAGAACTTCAGAGTGCAGACGACACTATGACTGACCTTTTGTGCATACTTGGAGTCCAACACTGTGATAATGCCTGAGGGGGAAGAAAGAGAGAAACTTAGATAGAGACTGTGTTAAGAACCCTGTGATCGTATATGGGAATTGGGAGGCTTCTGATTCCTCCTGACTATGCCAAGAAACAAGCTCCTTCCATATAGGTAATGTTTCGTGGCAATATTTGAAGGACTCAGTTACCTCCAATTTTCTGACTAAAGCCTGCATGAAATTTAATACAGCTATTTCAGTACACAAGTTAATCAACCCTAAAAAGATTGTACAGTGCCACACCAGGTAATGAGAATACGATAAATATAACAGTAGCATAATAAGCCAATCAAAATAAGCTAAATATAACAATTGCATTCAGATCCAACCAGAATACCTATCATTAGGTGGTCAGCCAATCAGAATAACTATCATTAAGTGGTCAGCCAATCAGAATAACTATCATTAAGTGGTCAGCCAATCAGAATAACTATCATTAGATGGTCAGCCAATCAGAATAACCATCATTATGTGGTCAGCCAATCAGAATAACAATCATTAGGTGGTCAGCCAATCAGAATAACTATCATTAGGTGGTCAGCCAATCAGAATAACTGTCATTAGGGGGTCAGCCAATCAGAATAACAATAATTAGGTGGTCAGCCAATCAGAATAACTATCATTAGGTGGTCAGCCAATCAGAATAACAATCATTAGGTGGTCAGCCAATCAGAATAACAATCACTAGGTGGTCAGCCAATCAAAATATAACTATCATTCAACCAATCAGAATAACAATAATTAAGTGGTCAGCCAATCAGAATAACTATCATTAAATGGTCAGCCAATCAGAATAACTATCATTAGGTGGTCAGCCAATCAGAATAACTATCATTAGGTGGTCAGCCAATCAGAATATAACTATCATTAGGTGGTCAGCCAATCAGAATAACTATCATTAGGTGGTCAGCCAATCAGAATATAACTATCATTCAGCCAATCAGAATAACAATAATTAAGTGGTCAGCCAATCAGAATAACAATCATTAGGTGGTCAGCCAATCAGAATATAACTATCATTCAGCCAATCAGAATAACAATAATTAAGTGGTCAACCAATCAGAATATAACTATCATTCAACCAATCAGAATAACAATCATTAGGTGGTCAGCCAATCAGAATAATCATTAAGTGGTCAGCCAATCAGAATAATCATTAAGTGGTCAGCCAATCAGAATATAACTATCATTCAACCAATCAGAATAACAATCATTAGGTGGTCAGCCAATCAGAACCACGCCAGTCAGAGTGGAAAACAAGGCTAAAAAGGATAGTAACGCGGCAGCCAATTGGAAAAAACGATAGTAACAAACCAGCCAATCAGAAAACCTAATCAAAGTGAAGGGAAATTCCACTGAACTCTCACACCTCACAAAATTCCCACAAATGATATTTTCCTCCCCCCCCCCCCTCTCTCTCTCCCCTCAACCCACTTCTCTCTCTCTCTCTCCCCTTCTCTTTCTCTCTCTCTCTCTTTGAATTTGTCTCTCATCCTCCCACCTTCCCCCCCCTCCCTCTCTCTCTCTCTCTCTCTCTCTCTCTATTTGAATTTGTCTCTCATCCTCCCACCTTCCCCCCCCCCCTCTCTCTCTCTCTCTCTCTCTGAATTTGTCTCCACCATCTTCCCTCCCTCTCCCATTCCCTCCCTCCCTCTCTCTCTCTCTCTCTCTCTCTCTCTCTCTCTCTCTCTCTCTCTTTGAATTTGTCTCCACCATCCTCCCTCCCTCCCTCCCTTCTCTCACTCGCTCTCAACAAGTGTAGGTCCGCAGGCGACAAATAAGATTTAATTATGTATCAAGAAGAGAGAGGGAGGGAGGGGGAGGGAAAGGAGAAGAGGGGGAGGGAAAGTAGAAAATGGGGAGAGGGGGAGGGAGGGAAAGGAGAAGAGGGGGAGGGAGGGAGGGAGGGAAAGGAGAACAGGGGGAGGGAGGGAGGGAGGGAGGGAAAGGAGAAGAGGGGGAGGGAAAGGAGAAGAGGGGGAGGGAAAGGAGAAAAGGGGGAGGGAGGGAGGGAGGGAAAGGAGAAGAGGGGGAGGGAAAGGAGAAGAGGGGGAGGGAAAGTAGAAAAGGGAGTGAGGGAGGGAAAGTAGAAAAGGGGGATGGAGGGAAAGTAGAAAATATGAGAGAGAGAGAGAGAGAGAGAGAGAGAGAGAGAGAGAGAGAGAGAGAGAGAGAGAGAGAGGAAGAAGGATTCACAGATAGAGACACAACCACACTCTCCCTCTTCACCCCACCACCCCCCTCTTCCCTTAAACCCCTACCTATCCAGCTTCCCCCTTCCTCCACACACAAACACACACACACACACACATACTCTCTCATCATCATCATCCTTCATCCTCCACACTCCCAACCACATACCCCCTCTTCCCCCCACACTCCCAACTCTTCCCCTGTCACCCCCCTCTTCCCCCCACACTTCCACCTCTTCCCGTCACCCCCCTCTTCCCCCCACACCTCCCTTTCTTCCACACTCCCACCTCTTCCCCTGCCCCCCCCCCCCTACACTCCCCCCTCTTCCCATGTCACCCCCCTCTTCCCCCCACACTCCCACCTCTTCCCCTGCCCCCCCTACACCCACCTCTTCCCCCCTCCTCCCACACTCCCACCACCCCCCCCTCTTCTGCCCCCCCCCCACCCCCCTTCCCAACAACACCTCCAGCAGCAACAATCCAATATGTCCGACCACTGGAAAAGATGCCGCGTCCTTCAAGACTTTCCACCACCTTTTTCTTTTCCCTCTGATGGGGTGTGAAGAAAGGAGGGGTATGTGAGGTGGGGGGAGGGGGGGGGAGGAGAGAAAGGGGGAACATGGAAAGGAAGTGTATGTGTGTGTGAGGGGAGGGGGGGGAAGAGAAGGAGGTGGATTTGTTTGTGAGGGGAGGGGAGTGAAGGGGGAAGATGGAAAGGAGGTGTGTGTGTGTGTGTGTGTGTGTGTGTGTGTGTGTGAGGGGGGATGGAGAGAAGGGGGAAGATGGAAAGGATGTATGTGTGTGTGTGTGTGAGGGGGAGGAGGAGAGAAAGGGGGAACATTGAAAGGAGGTGTGTATGTGTGTGTGAGGGGGGAGGGGGGAGAAGGAGGTGGATTTGTTAGTGAAGGGAGGGGAGGTGTGTGTGTGTGTGTGTGTGTGTGTGTGTGTGTGTGTGTGTGTGTGTGTGTGTGTGTGTGTGTGTGTGAAGGCAAAAAGGAGGGGAATGAGGGAGGTGGAGGTGTAAGGTAGAGGGGGAAGGGGTAGATGTGTAGGAGGGGGATGAGGAGTGAAGCAGAGTAGGAGGGGGACAGTTGTGTGTGTGTGTGTGTGTGTGTGTGTGTGTGTGTGTGTGTGTGTGTGTGTGTGTGTGTGTGGAAGCAACAAAAGGGAGAGAGAGGGTGATAGGCGTTGAGGGGAAACAATTAAAGAGAACACACAAAAAAAAAAAAAACGAAGAGAGGGCGAGGACTACAGAGAGAAAAATAAAAATATACGGTGGATTGAGAAGGAAAACGTGTGACTGAGGCAATTGCAGAGTGTAAGTTCATTATCGGTAACTACTCGGGTGGTGGTGGTGGGTGGTTGTGGTGGTGGTGGTGGTAGCTTGGTTTGGTCGCCAGGGTAAAACCGGGATGATATAAATTGGTTGCTATGATAAAATTCTACCACAGAAGACATCATTATTTTCCACCCACCCACCGAGAGAACATAACAATCAAGAAGCAGGAGCATGCAACTGGTGAATCAATAAACATTTCTCCTTCCTTCCTTCCTTCCTTGCGAGGTGCTGCGGTCACTGAATGGGAGCCTATAGCTATATTGTACAGTCGCGGCACATACATAGTCCTTGATCATGGTGTAAGTAAGGGGAAGTCTCGTCAAGGACTATAATTATGCCGCGACTGTACCTTCCAAATAAAAGTGTGTGCCCCAGATGGTATAAACAGGACAACGTAAGGCCATGGAGGGCAGTGAGAAATAAACACGACAAACAATGGATAAGTTATCAGTGTTAGTTCTCATTTGTTCACGTTACGAGTTACTTAATTAAGGGGGTATATTGTACAGTCAATTCTCATTTTACACTGGCATTATATATGTGAAATATAGTGTGCAATGAATGTATGTCCTGTAAACACTTATTATTGTACACTATATTACACACCCAATATACAAGTGTACTGTACAATGAGGGTTTTCTGTACACAGTTTCATTACACACACAATATACAAGTGTAAAATGAGAGTTAACTGTACATTATTTGGGGTGGTAAATCTGGAGCAACTGATTCCTCCAAACTATTCCATGGAGGCAACAAGATACCATTATATTTTTCTTCATCTGGGTGAGCTGTTTCCTGGCATACTTTGGAGGAATCAAGGCGCTGCACTCTATTAATAAAAGTATATTATCATCCCCTTAAGGCCGGGAGGAGGGACGAAAAAAAAAAAAAAAAAACTTCATATATAGGTGGCAACGATAGCACCCCACATTTCAATAATAACAAAAACAAAATAATAATAATAATAATAATAATAATAATAATAAACACTGTAATTTATTCTTCCACTAATCTCGGGATAAATGTATAGTATAAACGAATGCAGTAAACAACGGGGGAGTGTGTGCAATATTCAATCTTTAAAACATTTAGCGACGTACACCACCACCACCACCACCTGACATCACACAAGAGGGGAACCACGGACTCGGGGCAAAATTCAAATCAAATTACGAGGAAGGGCGGGAAATTCAAATGAAGGGCGGGGATTTTCAAATTAAGAGGGTTGTTCCACTCCAATACACGTGCAGGCAGATTATTGGGAGAGGGAGCGCTGGGGGAGAGGGGACAGAGGAAGAGGGAGTGAGTGAGTGAGTGAAAGAGGAAGGCAGGGAGTGAGGGAGGGTGGGAGGAATGAGAGGAGAAAGGGTGGCGGTGGGTAATGATATGGGAGGGAGAGGGAGTGAGTGAGAGAGAAAAGCAGGGAGGGAAGGAGGGTGGGAGGAATGGGAGGAGAAAGGGTAATGATATGGCAGGGAGGGAGGAAGGGAGGAATGGGAGGAGAAAGGGTGGCGGAGGGTAATGATATGGGAGGGAGAGAGAGGGAGTGAGAGAGAAAGGCAGGGAGGGAAGGAGGGAGGGAGGGAAGGAGGGAGGGAGGAATGGGAGGAGAAAGGGTAATGATATGGGAGGGAGAGGCAGGGAGGGAGGGAGGAATGGGAGAAAGGGTGACTGGCAGAGGGTAATGATATGGGAGGGAGAGGGAGTGTGAGAGAGAGAGAGAGAGACAGGGAAGGAGGGAGGAGAAAGGGTGGAGAAGGGTAATGATATGGGAGGGACGGAGGAATGGGAGGAGAAAGGGTGGCGGAGGGTAATGATATGGGAGGGAGTGAGAGAAGAGAAAGGTGGGAGAAGGGAGAATAGGAAGGTAAAGGAGGGAAAGATAGGAGGAGCAAGAAGGAAAGGGAGGGAGACAGTATATAAATAATGGTGAAGCTGAATGGAGACTTGATGATAAAGAAGGAATAGAGGAATAAGGGAGAGAAAGTAGATAGATGTATATAGGGAGGGAAAAGTATCAGGAAGTGGAAAGACGGAACAAAAATAAGATGATAATTAATTGATAGTCTATAGTTTAATGGCAGAAACATGAGGAAATGAAAGAGAGGAAAGCATTTAACGTAGACACAGCAACGGTAATGGGAATGAAGGGGTGAAAGGGTGAGAGATAAGCAAGAGAATAATAAGGAAGAGGAAACCAAAGAGAGGAGGAGGAGGAGGAGGAGGAGGAGGAGGAGGAGGAAGAGGAATAAGAGAAGGAGGAAGAAGAGAAACAGGAGGAAGAAGAGGAGGAGGAGGAAAGGAGAAGGCTGGGAGGAACACACAACACTTTGGTGAGAATCCTGGTCCCTTTTTCTTCGTCTCCTCCTCTTTCGACCAAACGAACACGACGGCGCCCAGAAGGCCTTCAAAAGGACCCACAAAATCATTTATTTCGACTGATTTGTAAACTTCTAAGGGCACAAAGTTGAAATTGTATACGAAAGAAAGCCATTATCCCATTGGTGATAATCATGCAGCAAGGAAAAAACAGTCCCCCTTTTTCTAAAATAATTTAATCTGTCGAAATCCATCAGGCAGTTGGTTGGTTGGATTTCGACGGATTTACTACAAGAACGCTCCCGACGATCGAGTTTCCGTAATCTGTTTTTATGCTCGGTGGCGCTATGCTAATTGGCCGATAAATATGCTGGGTGTGAGAAAGAGCGGGAGATACAGTGAAAGAGAGACAGACAGAGTGGCACACAAGAGGATACGTCACCTTTGTTTCTTGGATCTGATGAGGGAAATTCTCCAAGACTGGCTCACGCTTCACACGGCTCACTGACTGACGTTTAAAGGGGGAAGTTTTGTGTTGGTAATTCTGGAGCAACTGCCGAATCCTCCAAACTATTCCAAGCAACAGATCACCATTAAATTTTGCTCTTCTGGTCCTGTTTCCTGACATACTTTGGAGGAATCGAGGCACTCCATTGTAAGAAAAGCGAATTACCCCCTTAAAGGCAGCGGTGGACTGATAGTTGGAACGTGTAATTCTTGAGGCAGATATACGCAATTTTAAATGTGTTGTTGGTTTGCTGATGTGACGTCCAATAGAATAGCAGGCAAGGAACTGTACTGAATAGGCTATGGACCTTTCAAACCGATCGATATTATAATTTAAGCTCAAAGGGTAATTTTTAGGCCAAAACAGCTGTACAGTCGGCGGCAAATGTCCTGTCGCCACATCTGCCAAGTCATGAAGTAAGTATGGAAATATAAGCTTTCACGGGCTCGTAAACTGAAAATACAGAGAAGTATATTCATTTGCCCCCTGGATATCGTATTTCTGTATGGTGAATGTGTTAGATATAAGCAATATATGGTCGTGTAATTTAGTATTCAAAATTTCAATTACATGTTATCTGTATGGAAACCTTGATAGCTCTGATTACAATGCTAACAACTCCATATAAACACCAACTGAAAAGAATTTATGCTGTCGACTGATACCATGATATAGTTAATTGCGTGTACACCCAAACAACATAAATTAACTACCCGTAGATATGCTGAATATAAGCAAACAGAGAAGTGATTTGTTTATGCTGTCTTTTGTGTTGCTCTTTAATTAGGTATTATAAATTTTACAAAAAAAATTATATACCTGTACTGTGTATCCTACTCTGTGAGGATGATGACGTCTCGTGGATAAATGTGCAATATCTATCAAGTCTTACAGTCTTTTCTTGCCAACTACTATACTTGTGGTCCAGTGTCAAGACATAGGGTTAAATGTCATACAAAAGAGGAGATTACTTTTCAGTCACAACTCTGTATGGTTCTCAATAGTGGACCACAGCGCCGACAGGATTTTTTACAGTTACTGTACAAATTAAATATAAATACTGTACATACAATAGCAAGTCTGCTCTAAAAGATTTGAATAAACCATCACACAACCACAGGTATTGCCCAGGAGGGCTGACTTTATTCTCTGTGAATATTAGCCATCCTCCACAGGGCAAAAATAAAGATTGTTGTATGATCTGGTCACTTTCTAGTGGATTTGATGAGATCAGCCCACATGGATAAAAATCCATGTGAGGTGTAATGCAGCCGGAGTAATTTTTTTTTTTTTTTTTCTGTGTGGACCACCAGCACACGGGGGTGCATTATCCCTTTGCATGCAGCAGTCTAAACTCCCTCCCCCCCTTTATGGTCCCTTCAGGCCTGGTCTCATGGAAGATGCAGCCCCACTTGTAGCTTTTGTGGTAATGTGGACATGGGCCCAGTGCTGTGGGATCAATCTCCCTGGCGGTCGGAGACTCCCAGATTCCCTGGTCCAGTAAGCTCTGGTCCCATCTTCCTGGGATTTGTTTCGGTAGCCCAGGCATTTAGGGCCAGCCACTCCTCTATATTAATTTGTTTTTTCACTGCGACCAGAGTGTACTGGGGGTCTGTGGGGCAGGAGGCCATTCTACCCCGGGAGAACATCAATAACAACCACAGTCACTCTGCTAATAACTATTTATGCTCAGTTTTTTAGGGCAAACAAAATAATATAGAGTGATTTCAGTCATACACCTATGATAAGTAACTTCTGATGACTGCACATACATTTTAGATTACAAAGTAATTAAATAATGAACACATAAGGCAAGACGTACCATCTAGATACACCTCACTCTCCAGCTGCTTGTCAACCCAGAAGAGTGATGCTATGGGACCTGCAACAAGAAACAATAACAATACAGTGTTATACAAATTGAGATCCATATAATCTAACCTGGCCAGGAGGACTAAATGGTGTCAATTCCAACCATCTGTTTTTTATGTTGTCAATTTTTCTGTATGGTAATGAACATGTAAAATACAGATCTATTGTTTGTTTATCAAGTAGCCAAGAACATGTGTAAGTACCAGACATAATCCATTCTATATCTCTTCCTTCACCATACACTCCCATTCTTCCTATCTTTATGTTAATGCACACACATTTTTACATATCCCACTTCCCACTTCCCTTCTGTACCAGTCATATTGCATTCTATATCTCTAAATCTAGCACTATCCCTTTAACACAGGCTCAATAAATCACTCAGTCTGTATGGTAATGAATAATAGAATCCTGGGAAAACAATTGGTGATCTTCAATGAGGGACTGAATGTAAAATAAAGTGGTGGATACAAGTTTTCATTCACTGTATATCGAGGGTCAACAGGACTGCACTCAATAAACCCATTCACTTCTTTCACCCCTCTTCTCTTCCCTTCCCCTCACCTGGATCTGCCAAGCCGGTGGTTTCAAGGAGAATGTAATCAAACTTTCCTCTCTTCTTCATTAAGTTCTCTATAGCTTTCACTCCATTGTCTCTGCAAAAGATAAAAAGAAGAAAAATGTCAGGTACAGTATTGTATAATTATGATAATATAAAAATTAATCTGAGACTGTTTTTGGAATATGGGTTTTCTAATAGACAGAAGAGGTACAAATTCTGCTAAACAATGTAATGGGAATTGTAATGGGAATATTTGGAGTGCCTGGAGTATATGATATTGGAAGGAGAATGATTAACCTGTACAATGTTGGCATTGGAAATAAAGCATAGTATAAGTACATCCACAAGATATAGCTAAAATCAAATTCAAAGTTTTTTGCCTAAAAATGACACAGTGTGGCCTAAAATGGCAGTCCTTAAAGTGGTGTTACTCACTACAGGCATCTAAGAAAATGGAATATTTGGGGTTGGCAGGGGAAACACAGGCAAAGCACAAGGCTGTTTGTTTATTATTTCTGCATACAGTAATATAAGATGTAATCAATGAACCAATAGCAAAAACTAATACCAAGCCATATAGGGCATTTGATATCAGGATGGCATAAGTAAATGGGCAAATATAATTACTTGGCACATGGAACTAAACATGAGCATAATATACAATGTAAGGAGTGGCTATGCAAAACAATACATTATCATACCATGTGAAATACTCATCATGTCTGCTCCTTAAATGGTAATTATTTTATGCCCTGTAGCTGTGAATTTTGCTGTACAATAATTACAATGTACAGTATCTCATTGTAAGAGTATGGACAAGTTTCACCATACTAACTGTACAACTAGCAACACGAAACATGAGTTCAACAATAACGTTTTTGATCATTTTTCTTTTTTGACTCTGTAATGGGTTACATCTTATTGCTGCCAACTTTAAAAAATCTGGATATAAAGCCAGATACTGTATAATAAATCAGATCAATGTTTGTGTTAACTTCTCTTTTGCCAACTGTTGACTATATATAACTTACTTGACAGAGCAGCAGAGACAACCATTTCTCAGCTCCAGCCATTCTTCATACAACTCCCCAGCATGACCCACATTCAGACTTTTTTCAATGGAGCTCCCTGGAAGAATAGAGTGGTGCAAAAGGATATGAGAAATACAAAACTAAACTGTATAGATAAAGCCGAACAAAGACATTCATGGAAGGAAGAGATTGTCTAGGGCTGTGACGTCCCCATAACCCAACATGTCTGTATTGTAAGTAGCCTCGTAACTCCTAATTACATAATTTTCTATTATACTAGGGTTTGAATCAATAAGGGTATACAGCCATAAAATATTTTGTTCCACAACTGCTTGATGGCTCAAGGTCCAGTGTCCAGTTCATTGTCACTGATGGTACTATTCAATTGCAAAACTAATAATCTAAATTAAATTGAAACCTGGAGTTTTGCCAGTCTCATTAGTAGCTATGCTAGATATTTTTACTGTAGACAGCATATATTGTAAGCAACTGGGCAGAACCTTGTAATTTGGATAAGATAGAAAATCTAATAAGTCATAAGGGCTAAAGTCCCTATTGTTCCAACTTTTGGAGGGCTTACTGTACCCACAAATAGGTAAACTCTTCAATTATCTGGCATACTAAAAGGATTATATACTGCAAAAATAAGGGAATAAAAACCATCCTCTAACTTGCTCACCTTCACCAAACTCATTAAGGATAACTGCCACTTTCTTGTTATGTTGTTGGGTGAGGATATAGTTGAGGAGTGTTGTCTTGCCAGCACCAAGGTAACCTGAGAGTATAGTGACTGGAACACGGGGAAGTTCTGGGGCATCAACCAACAGTGGTGCCTCATCATCATCATCTTGTTCTGGCACCTCCCCAACCACCATAGCAATGTTGTCATCATCTGGCATCCCGAGGACCTGTGGAATTGAAATTATAGTTAGTTTTGTTATGGATTTTATTCACACTGTCAAAGGAACACTAAATATCTTAAAGTACTGTATTGCTCACATCTGTGCATGCAACATCCTCCTTGAAATTCATCTACTGTAACAGTGAATCTTTTGTATTTTGCTTTCCAAATGATACCTGCAATCCACATAATGTAAATCAGTCTACTGCCAACAGAATAAAAACATACACGACATAGCCTACATGTAGCCAACCAGTACCATTAATTTTTTTTAATAATATATATAGTACCGGGTATGGCTTGCAAGTAACAAATTACAGTATATGGTATTTCTCCAACAAAAATTACAAAAAAATTATCTCACAGCACGCATTAAAACAATGCTATACATAATGCTGGTTTTGTTACGGACCTGACTTTTGTACTTCACCAAAATCTCGGTTTAACTTTACTATCGGCCCATACACAACCCTAGTTAACCAATAAGTATTTCTGGTGTTTATTCCAGTGTTTCAAGCAATTTTGACACTCAATTTATTCTGATATGCTTACGGCCTATTTTGGAGATACCCCCTACCCAACAAATCAACAATCTTTGATGAAAGAGATGGTAATCATGGGTTATGTGTCCCATGGTTTTATCATATGGACTAATAATCTGGCCGTGTGTCTCTACAAGAATATGGATCTACAAGAACAGGAAGAACCAATTTGTTCTCATCATTGCTGATTTGTACAAAACCATTACATTAAGGTCAGTATGAATGGAACAAAGATAAAAATGTATCAAAATATGGTACGACACACCATAAAAAAAATTATCTGTCACTTTTTGGAGTAAATTGTCCAACAGTAAAATTATAACAAAAATCTCATATGCTTCCCAATCTGGTATCTCAAATCCAAAAAAAAAGGTCATGGAAATATGCCAGTTTGTTCCCGTAAGGTACCGATGGCTACAGTAGTGTTAACATTGGTTAGGTTACAGAAGGACACCCCAGACAGGTTAGATTCGATCAGTTTGAAATGACTGAAAAAATATGACACTTTCAGAGGAAGTACAGTTGCGGACACATGAAACAGACTCACTTATCAAGCATATAGAATAGGACACGCCTCTATGCATTATTTCTTATTCTACCCTATGCTCAATGAAGGGCCCCGTTTCAGGTGTGTCTCTTTGTTTAAAAAATGCCAGAATATTTTGCGTGTTCCACCCCACACAAACTATAATATATTTCAGCCCCCTATATTATTTAAAATGAAAGGGAGAAATCCTGTAAATCACTCAAGAATAAAAAACCAAAGATAGGAAATAAAGGGGTGATTGATTGAATAACATCAGGTGCTGTGGTAAATATCTACTCTATTGCCAGTTGGTATTACAATGTTTTTACCTTCTTTACCCACTAATTTATAACATTCTAAGACACTTTTCTTCTATGGTATTTTCTTCGGAAATGTTCCATTTACAAGATAATATTCAAATGGGGCACATTGAATTTAGCCTGACCTTACCTGACCTGACCTAACCTAACGTAGACCACATCAGACTACCAGAACCTAACCTGGACAAACTACTGGGACCTAACCTGGGCAAACTACCGGGAAATAACCTGACCTGGGTAAAATACTGGGACCTAGCCGGATCTGGTAACACTGCTACAAAACGGCAATAGTCTAGATAAAAACCAGTGCTGCTGCAACAGTGAGGTCTTATAGCGCCAGCAGAAGGTGATAGAGAGGTGAGACAGCAAGCAGGAAGGAAATAGAAGAAAAAGATACGACATAAAGGGGTGATTGATCGACTGAATAACATTAAGCGCTGCAACAGCAAGGCCATATGGCGCCCATGATAGGACATAAAAGTGGTGGTAAAAAATAAACGTGCATATATCATTTTTACACATGTATGAAGTTTTAAGGAAGTCATGTACTTTTGATACATTGGAGGGCTACTGAGTCATCTTAAATATGCTATGAAACATGGCCAAATTAACAAAAAATAATGGTAGTCTGTTGCATGGAACAGTTTAGAGGATTCAGTGGTTCCAGATTTACCAATATTGTACAATTCCCTAGAAGATTATCATGAGTAATAACACATGGACACCGAACATAATACAAGGAAATTCTGTGGTAAATTCATATATTATAAGGAATGATAAGGGCACATAAACACTGAAATATCATTGTTGGCACACGTACACACTACCCTATTGTAATTTAATCTCACACCTTTCTGCAAAATATTCAATAAATATAAAAAGTATCCAGCTTAAAAAAAAAAAGGTATTTATTGAAAGAATAGCTGTTTTGGGTAAATATACAGAAGAACTGGGTTCACTATATTGTATATATAAGTATCATTACCCACTATTTTTGACCATTCTAATACACTTTACATCTATGGTGTTTCTCTCAGATGCCCCATTTTACAAACATAATTTGGAAATTAGTCTGACCGTACCTGACCTGACCTAACCTAACTTAGACCACAGCAGACTACCGGGACCTAACCTGGGCAAACTACCTGGATATAACCGGTGTAAACTATCATTAAGTGACTGGGGCAAATTCCCAGGGCCTAGCTGGATGTGGTAACACTGCGCGATCCTAGCCAAAAACCCAGTTATTCTGTAATAATACCCTGTTTTGTACCAGTGTTGCCAGATCCGGCTAGGTCCCAGTATTTTGCCCCGTTCATTTCCTTGACTTTACCACAGTTTTTGGTATTTTTTCCTGGTAGTTTGCCCAGGTTAGGTCCCGGTAGTCTGTTGTGCTCTAGGTTAGGTAAGGTAATTGATTGATTGATTAATATTACGCGCCATAACAGCGAGGTTAGGTAAGGTAAGGTGAGGCTAATTTCAAAATGCCCCATTTAAATATGCCCTATCTAGGTTAGGTCCCGGTAGTCTAATGAGGTCTAGGTAAGGTTAGGTAAGGTTAGGTAAGGTCAGGCTAATTTCCAAATACCCCATTTGCAGAGGAAATATCATAGAAGAAAATAGTCTTAGAATGGTCTTAATAAGTGGGGGTAATTCTTTCAATAAATACCGAAAAACCGTACGCAATACCGGTAATTCTTTCAATATTTACAAAAAAAATGAGGTGGCCTTCATTACTAATAATATTCTACTTTTATTTTACCTTCTGATCTTAATTATTTTATAGACTTAAGGAATATACTTCACTACTTAACGTGATGACTGAAATAACTATAATAATTACCGTTATGGGACACTAAAATAATGAAGGTTATAAGTGAACCCAGAAGTTGGTACACGTTGTTTTGTTTACATCAGGACAGTGTTGCCAGTAACCCAGTAGTGCCAGTACTTGACACTGTTGCCATAAGGAATTCCTACGTATAAATTTTCACACAGATTCTACATGTGTTAGGGAAATGTTATGTAATGTTATGTAATGATGTGTATGTGTGTAGCCTACATGTGTAAGGGATGGACTGCGAATGGGAAGGGCCTGGGTTGAAGTGGGTTCGAGTCCACGAGAAACGTCTGGGATTTTTCCGAAGTGAACTGATGGGTCCAGCTGTTCGTCAATTATCCTGAGGGGTAACATAGCCTATACCGGCGTGGATTATAAGGTTCTTAGGCTAGCTAACTCGTAGTAAGTAGAAAATATAAATATTTGACAATCATAATCATACGGATGTCCTTAAGAAAATTCCTGTGTTATCAGTTCTATCACGTGCCGTTTGGACTTCTTTCCTCGTACAAATCTTTGGCCCAATGCAATTTCCCCTCTTCTGTTCCACAACTTGCATCCTTTTTTAATTACCACGTTCATTCTCGTGCCATAAGCTTAGGTTATTCCGGCCTAGGAGAGGATGTTTTCTAATAATAATAATGATATGATGCTGATGATCATGATGATGGATGACGATGGATGACGTTAATATTGATGATTGATGATGATGATACCCAAACACTTGGATAACCATTCTGAGTATCCCCTGATCGGGTAGGCCTTGGTAATCGAATGCACTAATAATATTAGTGCACGCGTTCTGCTTAGGTGAACGGACAGTGCGTTCAGGGTTCGAAACCACCAGGAGTCTCAGGCGATTATATAGGCTAGTCTTTACTACCGAAATTCCATACAGTTAATTTTTCCAAGGAATTCCCCGAGTGATAAAAATTCATTGGATTACTTTCCATTATCACCTGATAAGGATATAACCGCCAAAAGATATTTATATCCAAAAATAAACCTCTATGAGTGTTGCCAGCTGAGGTCTGAGGATAGTGCCAAATTCCCAAGATTCCCTGCCCCCAGAAAATCCCAAGAATTCCCAAGACTCCCTCCCTGCCCCATAAAATGCTCTGGCCAGTTCTTTCCCTCTTATCAATTGATAACCAATATATTAATCAGAAAATCATATTGTACCCTTCAGTATTTGCATCTAGGATATTGTTAGATTTGGAAGAACATTATTCTGTACTGTGTTCTATATTAGAATGACACGAAATGTCCGTATCGTTACAAGAAAACCAATAATTCTCCAAATGCTCATTTTTTCTATGAACTTGGAAAATTTCTCAAGAACTGGTATTACTAATAAACTCTGTCTTATCAGAGAAAACCAGAAAATACACGACTGACTAAAGCAAAATTAGAAAATACGAGAGACTAAGAGGATAGTATACTGTTGGTACGTTAGAGCGCCTTGACTCCTCCAAATTATGCTAGGAAACATGACTGGATGAACAAAAATAATGGTTACCTGTTGCCTGGAATAGTTTGGAGGAATCATTATCACCTCAATGAGGGTCTGATTGCTCCGGCCCCCCCTCCCCCCAACCCTTCGAGAGTTCCAGTATCACTGTACTATAGAAATAAAGTGTTACATGATAATAATTACAATGGAAGATATATATCACCACAGCTTTTTTGTTGTGCTGTAGTTTTTGTACATTAGTTACATAAGTAAGCATTTAATTACATATAGCCTACTGTATGGCCAAGCTTTTCACAGATTAATAAATTTACTAATAATGACTAACTTGGAGGAACGAACGAGACTATGATGAATTATGAGTCCCGTTGGTAAGGGGGAATGTTCTAGCCACAACACCTCCATCCATCCATCATAGCTCCCTCTCCTTATATTCGTTCAGTCATGTGTGTTTTCGAATAGGACTGTGGCCGGGAGAGTCGGAACGTGACAATGGTGTGTATAGGAGGGTGTTGTAGTGACGCTATACTGTACTTATCGTGAAAACAAACATCTGTGGTATTGTGGTGGGAGGTCACTGCTCCAGCCTTGTCCGGTATACCCTTTAGTAGCGGGAGTGATGATAATCCACAATATTCTAAGTACCGCTTGTTGGATCTCTAGATTTCTTTGATTATTTATATTCATAGTGTCAGGGATTGCATTTCATTAGGTATACAGTTAATATAATGTTAACATTACCCCTTAAAATAAGTTTGAAGTTAACGTGCGGCGTGCAATGTCCCTTAGACTTCATGAGATATGAAAGTGTTGATGTCAGAGACGACTGTGAGAAGCGTGTTTGTAAACTCGCTGTTTATTGGTGGAGTATATGACGTCATCAATATTTGACGTCATGAATGTTCTTTTCATGTAGGCCTATGATTGGGCGAGAAAGGAAACTTATCTGGCAACGCCTTTAGGGAATAATGACTCGTGGGTTGTGAAGGATGAGTTTCGGTGCAACTGAAAATGTTGTGATTGCCCATCGTCAATTTCCTAAGTGGTTTCTTGTTCTAGGTTAAATAGCACTTGGTAAGGTTACTTATTATAAGCCAATTAAACTCACTCATAATGGGTTTGAAATTGATAGAATAGTTAAAAGAATTGGTTCCTGTGTGGAACATCGAAGCAATTAGTGAGCGAATAATCGTGCTTTGAGTTGATTGGTGTGTGATGGAAAACCTCACAAGACTGTATGTTAGACCAATAACTGAATGCTACGTCATCTACGGCTCGTTAGTTACCAAGGGCTTTTTTACTGTCATTTTCATATTCGTGAGACGTGAATTCGAGGTTAGTGTCTGGGATGTCATCGTCTGATTCAGATTTCGTCTCTCTCCCGCACTTACCTAAGAAAAAAAGGATTTTGTGTCCTTCCATACATTCCTATATACAAGAAGAACTGTGTTTTAGTAGTGACGAAGGAAGACCGCATGTGAATTTGTATGAATTTAGTGATTCTGATGATGAACATAGTGATTGTGGTGAACGAACTCAGGTATCCGTTAATTTTGATATTGGTATTAACCACATAATTAACAGCTCTTATGATGAAATAGAAAATATTACATTGGCTGAGAGATTAAAGGGAAAACGAAAACAGACTGATATTCAGTGTAGAAAAGAACAATATACAGTGAATTCGTTGTTTAGAGAAGGTAGCAGTAGTGATTTTTCTGGATTTACCAATGTAGAAAGTGAAAGTGAAAATGTAATTACTGGTGTTACCTACGCGGAAATACATACTGAAGACTTTACACAAGCACGGGTTTACACTGATCAAGGTTCACAGCAGGAAGAACATTCTTATATTCATTCGTCACTGAAGCATTATAATACTGTGTTTGCATTGTATGAAAATATAACATCTACTGAAGAAAAGTGTCTCGAGTTTCTGAAAAATAATAAGTTAATTCCACTTGATGCTACTCCATGCCCTAAATGCAAGAGTAACAAGAGAAAAGGAGTGCTGAAATATAGAACGTGCAATGAAAAAGATCGGAAATGCAATTTGAGACTAATATGTAGTGGAGGTGGTAGTTGTAAGTACCGAGTGTCACCATTTACTAGTACTTTTTTTGACGGTACAACGTGTAGAATTTCACTGCAGAAAGTACTTCAAATTATATACTTTTTTCTCCATCAATATAGAGTTTCCGATGCTAGGAGAGAAAATGAGGTGGCTGAAAACACAATAACTGACTATTATAATTACTGTAGGGAGGTGTGTGTTGTGGCGATTGCTAGTGATCCTTGTGTTATAGGTGGTCCAGGAGAAGTGGTAGAGATCGACGAGTCTAAGTTTTTTAAAAGAAAATACAATAAAGGACGACTGCTGAGTGCACAGAAGGACGGTTGGGTATTTGGTGGTATACAAAGATCAAATAAAGAGTGTTTTATGGTGAGAGTAAAGGACAGAACTAAAGAAACACTTCTGCCTTTGATTTGTAAGCATATTAAACCTGGAACTACAATTATTAGTGACGAGTGGAAAGCATATTCGAAATTGCAGCAACTTGGGTATCACCATAGCACAGTTTGTCACAAATTGAACTTTGTCAACCCACAAAACAAGGAAGTCCATACCCAAAACATAGAAAACTCGTGGAGGTACGCCAAGAGTACCTACCCTGAAAGGTACACATCCCAGCAGTTAAGAGATAGTTATCTGCAGGAGTATTTATATCGTAAAAAATATAAGGATACATTAATTCCGCAGTTCTTCAAAGACATCAGTAAAATATACAAACATCCAGCGATGTAAAAGGTATGTTAACGCATTTCAATTATACAAAATTTGATTTCGTAGTAAAACATTAATTTATCACATCCGACTAGGGCACGGTAATTTGCCCCAGTCACTTTCAAGATGGTTTACACAGGTTATATCCCGGTAGTTTGCCCAGGTTGGGTCCCGGTAGTTTGCCCAGGTTGGGTCCCGGTAGTTTGCCCAGGTTGGGTCCCGGTAGTTTGCCCAGGTTGGGTCCCAGTAGTTTGCCCAGGTTGGGTCCCGGTAGTCTGTCACAGTCCAGGTTAGGTTAGGTTGGGTCAGGTAGGTTAGTCTGGCTCCCAAATATCCCTTACAACCAATGCAGCCTAGGCTGCCTACTATCCTAACTAATATATAATTACTATTATTTACCGCAATGTATGAATAATTTCCCAGCACCTCCTATAACTGATTTTAGCATCTCAAAGAGGTGTTACCACCCAAGGTTGGGAAATGCTGAAGATGGAAAGTATTTTAGAATGCTCCGAAATAATTCAGGTGGTGATTATTATAGTTGGTTAAAAATAACCGGGAGAAATTGTATATTTATTAAATTAATTAATCAGGTGGTAATTATTAGAGTTGGTAAAAATAACCAGAAGAAAGTGTATATTGAATAATCAGGTATTGGAGTAAAAATGTATATTAGGAAAATTAACCACATGCGGGAGTAAGCAGTTGTAAAGACACACAGGGTCATGACGTCATGCTAGGATCGGCTGATGACGTCATAGGAGGCGGGGCCGCCACTGATGACGTCATAGTTTTCAGCCAATCACAAGCATGGATTCATCACGTCTCGATCTAAGGCGCTCAGCTGTTGTTTTTAATCATGGACATATTCAAAAGCCGTGTTTCAACCCCGATCTTTCCCTGATATACTTCATGCCCTCCCCACCTATCGAAGTCAATATTGTTGAGGGAAGTGAAGGAAATCAGTGAAAACAGAAAGCCAAATGTATTACTTAAAGAAGTTCTGAAATATATCGCTCCCGCTACTAAAGGGTTTACCCCTTGTCCTTCTCATTAATAAGGTTAGTAATATTTGAAGAGAGAGAGAGAGAGAGAGAGAGAGTCTGCAGTCTGAGTCTGTGTAAGTTCACTTTGTAATGATAAATCTACATTGTATTGAGAGAGAGAGAGAGAGAGAGAGAGAGAGTATTGATAACTACAACAACCTTAAAACTGTGTGATCTTATGCACAATTGGTAAACAAAAAGACAAACATTATATTCACGTAACGCTGATGTTTATAAATCAATTCATGTTGTTATTATTGTGATGGTGATGGTAGTGAGGGACAGACAGACAGACAGACGGACAAAAAGAGGGCGTGGGCTGTATTCAAGAACATTCATGGTGTCATACGATGGACATATGGTAAAGTACCGGTACGATGATGACCCACATAGACAAATAACAACAACAGGGTGCCATCGTATAGGGTACATTCTTGCATATACGATGAAGAGAGAGCAATGACCATAACAAACAAAATACCATAAAAAAAACACACACACACGACAAAAACAAACAAACACACACACACACACACACACATATATATAAACACACACACACACACACACACACACACATATATACACACACACACATATCTATATACATAAAGCCAAGATTCTGTCTGTGTGTGTGTGTGTGTGTGTGTGTCCGCGATGCACGCCTACACCGTCCAACTTTGTGTCCTCAAAATTTGCATGTAGGTGAGTCTTGATCCCCTTCAGGTTTAGGGGGGGTCATACAACGAAACCACATATAACGAAACGTGCAAGCGAAATAATAATAAAATACAAGGGAAAAAATCTACGGAATCACCATACCACATTTCAGCCTTCCCGCATTAACCGCAAAAATAGCGTGATGTTTAAAGTTTCATTTAGGTAAATTTTTTCTTACAGAATTGTAGAGCTTGATTTTACACACCAGAATCTGTAAACTAAAGTTTCCTAGGTCCACTGGTTTGCGTACAGCAGCGCCATGAGTAATAAAGTAGTTACCCCTAAAACCCCCCTAAAAATGAGAACACTTGAGCGAGCGTAGTATATTGTCGTTCACAATTTATTTTACCTATTATTAAATTATGTTCACGATTTCTTTTACTTTTGTCAAATTGATTTTCATTATTGCCATATTTTTTTTCATTTACAACGAAACCACAAATAACGAAACGTGGAAGCGAAATAATAATATAGATAAGAAAATACATGGGGGGGGGGGAAGCAAAATAGTGTCGGATACTGGTCCAGAAATCAACAGCTCATGAACATATTTTAGGCTACAGCACGGATATTATTCGATTTGTTTATGCGTTATCTCAGTAAGTATATTGTCGTTCACGATTTATTTTACCTATATTATTACATTTTATCCATTTTTATGATTGATTTCTACCATATTGGTATAATATTTTGGTAAATATTGAATGAATTACCGTTATTGCATACCGTTTTTCTACCATCATTACCCACTTATTTAGACCATTCTAAGACTATTTTCTTCTATGGCATTTCCTCCGCAAATGCCCCATTTCCAAGATAGATTGGTAGAATATTTTTGTAATCCAGTATCAAACACCATTGTCATATTGATTCTCAGTATTGTCCTATAGAGTTTCAGTTTTGTCAAATTGATTTTCATTATTGCCATATTTATTTTCTGATTGGTAGAATATTTTTGTAACTTATTTTCTTGACGTCTTGATTCCTGCTACGGTATCACACACCATTGTCATATTGAATCTCAGTATTGTCCTATTGAGTTTCAGTTTTGTCTAATTGATTTTCATTATTGCCAAGATAGGGCATATTCAAATGGGTCATTTTGAAATTAGCCTGACCTTACCTGACCTTACCTAACCTAACCTAGACCGCATCAGACTACCGGGACCTAACCTGGGCAAACTACCGGGACCTAACCTGGGCAAACTACCGGGAAAACGGTAATTCTTTCAATAAATACCTATATTTTGTACAATATTTTCTTGAGGTCTTGATTCCTACTCCAGTATCAAACACCATTGTCATATTGATTCTCATTATTGTCCTATAGAGTTTCACTTTTGTCAAATTGATTTTCATTATTGCCATATTTATTTTCAGATTGGTAGAATATTTTTGTAATCCAGTATCAAACACCATTGTCATATTGATTCTCAGTATTGTCCTATTGAGTTTCAGTTTTGTCTAATTGATTTTCATTATTGCCAAGATAGGGCATATTCAAATGGGGCATTTTGAAATTAGCCTGACCTTACCTGACCTTACCTAACCTAACCTAGACCGCATCAGACTACCGGGACCTACACACACACACACACACACACACACACACACACACACACACACAGACAGAATCTTGGCTTTATGTATATAGATTATGCTAATATTAGAATGATGGAGTTATTGAATGAGGGAGAAAGATTGATATAATAAACATTTAAAAACTACTAATACCTCCAATTATTCACCCACCCACCTCTATTACTATTCATCCATCCATCCATTTATTTTATCTAACCACTAAACCATCCCTCCCTTTCCCCCTTCCTTCCCTCCTTCCCTTCCTTCTATCCACCCACCGCCCGATCTGCTCCAAACCGCCCGAAGGGCGGTGGAAGGGCGGCCGCAGGCAGCCAGCCCTCCGCAGGAGCTAGCGGCTCCTAGCCGCCCGAAGGGCGGCGGAGCAGCTAGTATATATATATATACACACACACACACACAGCATGCAGCTCTCACAGGTAATATCTAAAAGCGGATTCTGTTCATATTTTTACAACCTGACTAATTCCCTCCCCTGTGAAATATACTCATAAATATGGGGAGGAAAAGGCACACACTAACCAGAGAGAGAGAGAGAGGAGGAAAAGTGCACGTAAGCCGAGTGTTTCTGAACTCTCTCTCTCTCTCTCTCTCTCTGTGGGAGGTAAAAGATGGAGGAAGGAAAGAGAGCCAGATAAGTTTTCATTCTCTTGAGGGCAGCGAGGAGGGGAAATGATAGCAGAGTAGGTGGGAGGACAATGTGAAGGGATGGGAGAGGAGGAGGATGTTGACTGAATCTCCCCATAATTAAACACATAAGATCACCATTAACTTTGTCCTCTGTTGTTGATTTAGACGTTCGAATCACAGGTGCTTCAGTTTTATTTGTGAGTGAGTGAGAGAGTGAAATTTTCTGGCTTCGAACGGGCAGGTATGGGATTTATAAGCGAGTATCGAAGCAGTGTCATTCGCTTACCAACTAAACTTGAGATTCATTTTATAGTCAGTGAACGAATAACACTGCATGCTTCGTTTGACCATTTTTTTTTTTTCATTCATATATATAATTCTTTTGGTATAAATTACACCATAATCTGAGGACACCAATTATTTCCCCCCAAAGGTCATGCATGAATTAAGTTAGGTTACAGGAATGAATGTTGTTTATATAAATTGAGATCAGTAGAGGATAGTTACACAATATGCCACCAGGGGAAAAATAAAGTGTAAACAAAGTGGAAAGTAAGAAAACGGTGCACCAGATGAGTTTAGTTTAAGGGATAACTCGGTAAATTGATTGTCACAGTGCATGTATAATTTAATTTTATCATTAATTATATATATATATGTATATTTTTTTCATATTATTTTCATTGGTGTCTTTATTTTTTTTCATATTATCGTCGTTGGTGTCTATTTTTTTTTTTCATTGGTGTCTTTATTTTTATTTTTTTCATATTATTGTCACCGGTGTCTTGATTTTTTTTCCATATTATTGTCATTGGTGTAATTTATTTTTCATATTATTTTCATTGGTGTCGTTTTTGTTTTCATATTATTGTCATTGGTGTCTATTTTTTTTTTCATAATGTTACTGCAATTGATTTTCTATATTTATTTCTATTAATTTCCCACCATGCGTGTATCCGATAATTTGAAGGTCATTAGCGGTGACGTTCCCCAGAGTGTTGGTTGAGACTTGTACTAAAAAAAAAAAAAAAAAAAAAAAAAAGAAGAAAAAGAAAAAAAAAAAAAACATTCCCCAGAGTGTTGGTTGGGGCTTGTACTAAAAGGAAAACAAAAGAAAAAGAGAGTGACCTGCTCGGAAATTATTCATGAAAAACTGTTGGCGTTCTGTGAAGTAATGTTTACCTGAAGCAGTCGCTGACGTAGGGAGGAGGGACAAGGGCAGGGTTAGTTAGATCCTGGCTGAGACATACCGGACTGTAGTAAATGTTGTTGTTTTTATTGTGTGTGTGTGTGTGTTTGTGTCTGTCTTGTGTGTGTGTGTGTTTGTGTGTTTTTGTCGTATGTGTGTGTGTGTGTTTTTTCGTGTGTGTGTGTGTTTGTTTTGTCTTGTGTGTGTGTGTTTGTTTTTGTCTTGTGTGAGTGTGTGTTTGTTTGTTTTTATCTTTTTCTTTTGTGTGTGTGTGTTTGTGTGTTTTTGTCTTGTGTGTGAGTGTGTGTTTGTTTTTGTCGTGTGTGTGTGTTGTTATGTCCTTGTCTTGTGTGAGTGTGTGTTTGTTTGTGTGTTTTTGTCTTGTGTGTGTGTGTTTGTTTGTATTTGTCTTGTGTGAGTGTGTGTTTGTTTTTGTCTTGTGTGGGTGTGGGTGTGTGTTTTTGTCTTGTGTGTTTGTGTGTGTTTTTATGTCGTGTTGTAGTGTGTTGTAACTTTGCTTCGTGCTGTGTTGTGTTGTGTTGTGTTGTGTTGTGTTGTGTTGTGTTGTGTTGTGTTGTGTTGTGTTGTGTTGTGTTGAGTTGAGTTGTGTTGTGTTGTGTTGTGTTGAGTTGAGTTGAGTTGAGTTGAGTTGAGTTGAGTTGAGTTGTGTTGTGCATTTGATAATCTATTAAAATGACTGGGAGAAGTTATACAATACTTTAATTAGATCAACAGACTTATTAGTTTAGACTTTGTTATAACACTCTCCTTTTCACACTCTCCCAAATCTCCCAGGCATATATCCTCTCACTCTCCACACTTTCATACTCTTCACACTCATCCTTTCACTCTCCACACTCACACTCTCACTCTACACACTTTCATACTCTCCATATTCACCCTCTCACTCTCCACACTCTCATACTCTCCACACTCACCCTCTCACTCTCCACACTCTCCTTCACTTCCTTTATTTCCCTCACAGTCCCTTTACTTTTCTTTTTGCTGAGCCTCAACAATTCAATTATTGTGGCCCCACGCTATTGCCTTCCTATGGTGACCCCGCCGTCTGCTGGCTGGCTGGTTGGTTGACTGGTTGGTTGGCTGACTGGCTGACTGGTTGGCTGGTTGGCTGACTGGTTGGTTGGTTGGCTGACTGGCTGGCTGGCTGGCTGGCTGGCTGGCTGGCTGACTGGTTGGCTGGTTGGCTGGCTGGCTGGTTGGCTGGCTGGCTGGCTGGCTGGCTGGCTGCTGGCTGGCTGGCTGGCTGGCTGGCTGGCTGGCTGGCTGGCTGGCTGGCTGACTGGCTGGTTGGCTGGTGGGCTGGCTGGTTGGCTGGTTGGCTGGTTGACTGGCTGGCTGGTTGGCTGGTTGGCTGACTGGCTGGTTGGCTGGTTGGCAGGGTGGTAAACAGGCAGGCAGACAGGGTGGTAGACAGGGTGGTAGACTGGGTGGAGGAAAGGCAAGTGGGCAGGGTGGAGGGAAGGCAGACAAACAGACAGACAGGCAGGCAGGCAGGGTGGAGAAAAGTCAAGGAAAGGCTTGCTGTAGATGGCATGCAGTTAACCAGGCAGACAGCAGTGTGCTAGGAAGGCAGGCAGGCAAGCATGTGGACAGGAAGGAGGGGGTGTGGTGGGTGGGGGGGGAGTAATACTGCCTGCCTCCCCCCCCCCTCCTCCTCCACCTCCGCCACTTCCCGCAGTGAATTTGTCCTCAAGGCGGCATTATCATTTTTCCAGCTGTTTCTCTTTGGGCGTGGGAGCATTTCCACAAACGTGTTGGAATCCGCCTGAGCCTCTGTGAAAGTGATGGAGGTGAGGCGGAAGGTGCAGGGTAAGGATGGCAGAAGAAGTAAGGAAAGAGGGGAAGGAGGAGGAGGAGGAGTGGGAGGAGGAGGAGGAGGATGGGTATGGAAGGATAGGAGAGAGGAGAAGAGGTGGGGAAGGATGGAGGAAGTTGGAAGGGAAGGATGGAGGAAGATGGAGGAGGATGGTGGTTGGAGGAGAGGTGGGAGAGATGGTGAGGAAGGAGGAGAGATGCCAGGGAGGAGAGGAGGAGGAGGAGGAGGAGAAGGAAGGAGGAGGAGGATGAGTATGGCAGGATGGAGGGAAGTGGTGGAAGGATGGGAAGGATGAGGAGAGGGAAAGGGGGGAGGAGGTGTTGGGGAGGAGGGAGAAGGTGGAAGGAAGGGAAGGAGAAGTGGAGGTGGGACGGAAGGAGGGATGGGAGGGAAGAGAGAGGAGTGATGATGTGGAGGTTGGGAGGAGATGAGAGGATGGCAGAGAGGAGAAGGAGGATTAAGAGAGATGTGTATGGAAGGGAGGGAAGGAGGAACAGAAGTGGGAGGGAAGGAAGTGGAAAAGTGAGTAGAAAGAAGGGAGAGGAAAGCGAGAAACTACATGAGAGTGAGTGAGGGAAGAGGGGAGTGTGGTGAAACGGAAGAAGTATAAGAGAGAAGGCATTACAAGGGAAGAGGAAAGAAAAAGGGGATGAACTAGGCGCAAGAGAGGATGAGAGGAGAGGGGAATAGAGATGGTGAGAAAAAGGTGACGGTGTGAAAGAAGTGTGAGAACGGAAGGGGTTGAGGAGATTAATAAAAAAGTAGAGAGAAGAGAAAGCAGGCAGGCAGGAAGGAAGGGTGAAGGGATAAAAGTAGGGTGAAAAGGAAAGGACACACACACACACACACACACACACACACACACACACACACACACACACACACACAATACATACACAGACATACACACACTCAAACTTACATACACACACACGCACACGCACACACACACACACTCAAACTTACACACACACACACACACACACACACACACACACACACACACACCAAGCATGTTCATTTTTACCCTTCCAACTAATTGAGTTTGTCTCTTCCCTGTTCCTTGTGTGTCGTAAGGCTAACCATCTGTCTCTCTCTCTGTCTCTCTCTCTGTCTCTCTCTCTCTCTCTCTCTCTCTCTCTCTCTCTCTCTCTCTCTCTCTCTCTCTCTCTCTCTCTCTCTCTCTCTCTCTCTCTCTCTCTCTCTCTCTCTCTCTCTCTCTCTCTCTCTCTCTCTCACACACACAGATACCTAACTTACTAAACATCACTGACCTCACCTAACCTCACTCTTAAAAAAAAAAAAAAATATATATAGCCTATATAAATACATTCTTTTCCAATAACGATAATAAATAAAATAAAATATACAATACCCCCCCAAAAAAACCCTCAACTCGTGCACATTTAGGGATCGCTCGCCCCCTCAACCCCCCTCCCCTCCCCCTCCCCTCACTCAAATATAAAACAGATGGTACCCAAAACAAACATAATTGCTCTCACTCTATTTTTGTGGTGTGGGGCTGGTGCTACCTAATGGCATCAAAGAGGGACGTCAGCATTTTGTGGCCTGTTTGAGCTACTGGAAATTTAATGCATAAATGTTGGGTTGGTGGGTGGGTGGGTTGTTGGGTCAGTCACTCTCGTATTCATTCATTTGGTTATTCATTCTGTTGGTTGGTGGGTCAGTCAGTCAGTCAGTTAGTTAGTTGGTTGGTTGGTCAGCTCGTAAAGTTTAATCAGTCTGTGTGTGTGTGTGTATTATTATTATTTTTTTTTTTTATTATTTCGTCAGTCACACACATATTTACATTCTAACTCAAACACACAAATATTGTACATACACACACACTCAAACTCAACTCACACACACCCACACTCAGACACACACACTCACACACTCACACACACACTCACACAAACACTCAACACTTACACTCAAATACACACACACACTCACACACACACACTCACACAAACACTCACACTTACACTCAAATACACACACACACACACTCACATTTAAACACCAAAGCCAATACCAGCTCACACCAGAAGGAAATACTTGAATCCAAAATCCGTCTATAATTAAAAAGTGTAATCCATTTATTTTCCTGGCAAGAGGCAGAATTCGGAATTGGAATTAACTTTTCTCTGGGTAAATTCTTCTTCCTTTCCCCCTCTCTCCCCAGACCTTGAATTCTCTCCTCCTCCTCCTCCTCCTCCTCCTCCTCCTCCTCCTTTTCCATTTTCTTAATCACGTATTCCTGCTCTGTACATTCTCCCTTTTCCTTCCCTTTCTGTTTCCTTTTTCCTTCCTCCCTACTCCACTATTCTTCTTCTTCACGTTTTCATTTCCTCCTTTTATTCCTTCTATTCTCCTCTTCCTTCATACTATCCCCCTTTCTCCTTTACCTCTTCCCTTTCTCCTTTTATTCCTCCTTTACTTCTCCTCCTCCTCCACCTTCTCCTTCTCCTTCATACTATCCCCCTTTCTCCTTTACCTCTTCCCCTTCTCCTTCTTCTTCTCCTCCTATACTTCCCCTCCTTCTCCTCCTCCTTCTCTCTCCTTCTCCTTCCTTCTCTTCCTCACAAACTTGTTTCAGAGTTATCACGGTCGCTTTCATCTTCATTCTTTGTGATCTTGAGTGTCCTCTCTCATTCTTCGCGTCACATAAGTCCTTTTTATCATTGTCTTCGGGTTCTTCGCGTCTGCTTATCTCCCCTCCTCCTCGTTTTTCTGTTTCCATTCCTCTCACCTCTCTACTTTCTCTCCCTTTTCTCTTTTTCTCTCTCTCTCTCTCTCTCTCTCTCTCTCTCTCTCTCTCTCTCTCTCTCTCTCCACCATTCCCTCCCTCTCCAACATTCTCTCCCTCTCTTCCTTCCTTCCTTCCCTCTCTCCATCATTCCTCCCTCTCTCCATCATTCCCTCCCTCTCTCCTTCTCTCCTTCCCTCTTTCTATTTTCCTTTCTTCACTCCCTACCTCTCTTTACCCATCTACATCATTACCCTCTTTCCTCCACCCACCTCCTCCATCATTACCCCCTTTCACTCCACCACCTCCATCATTACCCTCTTTCCTCCACCACCACCTCCATCATTACCCTCTTTCCTCCACCCCCCTCCACCCCGCCAACATTCTATTGTTACACACCAATCAGTCAATCAATGGAAATAGTTATCAAAACATGGAACACGAACGAGACATGTTGCCAATATTCTCTCTCTCTCTCTCTCTCTCTCTCTCTCTCTCTCTCTCTCTCTGTTTGTGTCCCTGTCTATCTGTCTGCCTATCTATCTATCTGTTTGTGTCTGTCTGTCTATCTATCTGCCTATCTGTGTGTGTGTGTGTGTGTGTGTGTGTGTGTGTGTGTGTGTGTGTGTGTGTGTGTGGTATCTATCTATCTATCTATCTGTGTCTCTGTCTGTCAGTATGTCTGTCTATCTATCTATCTATCTATCTATCTATCTATCTATCTATCTATCTATCTATATCTGTTTGTATCTGTCTGTCTGTCTATCTATCTGCCCTATCTATCTATCTATCTGTTTGTGTGTGTCTCTCTCTCTCCTCTCTCTCTCTCTCTCTCTCTCTCTCTCTCTCTCCAAAGCACGTGACACAGTTTAAACACACCACCTCACTTTCTTTTCCTTCCTTTCTTTCCTTCTTTCATTTTCTTTCCCTCTTCTCCCTTCTCTCTGTTACCGCTACTATCTCTACTCTTTTAACCATTACCTCTCTTCCCCATTCCGTTTTTTACCTTGTCTTATCGTGCCTCTCTTCTCTTCATCTTCTTTGTCTTTCTCTTATTTTTTTTTTTTTCTGTTCATCCCTCCATTACTCTCTTTCGTTTCTTTCTTTTTTCCATCCCTCCCCCTTTCTTCCTTGTTCTGTTCTCACTTTTTCCTCTCTTTTGTTCGATATCTCTTGTTCTCGTATTTTTATTTGTATTTTGCACCCCCCCCTCTGTGTGTGTGTGTGTGTGTGTGTGTGTGTGTGTGTGTGTGTGTGTGTGAATCAGGGTGTGCAAGTATCAATAAGTGTGGTGCGTTTGTGTGTGTACTGTATATGAATGTATGTGTGTATGTGTGTCTATAAGAGTATATGTGTGTGTGTGTGTGTGTGTGCGTATCAGTGTATACATGTATCGATGAGTGTATATGTGTATCAGTGTGTGCATGTATGAATGAGTGTGTGTGTGTGTGTGTGTGTGTGTGTGTGTTTGTGTGTGTGTTCAACTCTACCAGGCTACTAATCATGTGTGCTGCGTGTCTTATATCATGTGTGTACGTTCTTGTCATGTGTGTATGTGTGTCTTTTTATTTATGAATCCTGTGTAGTGTGCGTGCCAGCCAGTCCTGTATGTATGTATGTATGTATGTATGTCAGTCAGTCAGTCACGGCACGGAAAGAAATGAGTGATGGGTATTCAGCCTGTTTCTTGTTTGGGAAATTGGAGGGCAACTGATTCCTCCTAACTATACCAGAAAACAGACACCCCTTCTGGTACTAATAAGGGTTCAGTTTCGTTGTGTAGTTTGGAGGAATCATTAACCTTCCAATTCACCAACAAGAGAACTTCCCTTTAATTTAACAACGAGGTCAAATAGTGAGGAAGAAAGAAGTATAGTGAGTCCTACCTGGTTGACTGGCCTGAGTGTGTGTTTGGTGGTGTGTGTGTGTATTTATGTGTGTGTGTGTGTGTGTGTGTGTGTGTGTGTGTGTATGTGTGTGTATGTACAGTATGTGTGTGAGTGAGTGTATATGAGTGTGTATATATACGAGTGTGTGTATATATATGTATGAGTGTGTGTATGTGTGAGTATTAATTAGTGTGTGTATGAGTGAGTGTGTGTTTATATGAGTGTGTGTATATACGAGTGTGGTATATATATGTATGAGTGTGTGTATATAAATATGAGTGTGTGTATATACCAGTATGTGTATATATATGTATGAATGTGTGTGTGTGTATAAATATGAGTGTGTGTATATACGAGTGTATATATATGAATGAATGTGTGTGTATGTGTGTCTGCTTACAAAATAGTACCATGATATTTTAACAGTAGAAGACAGTGTTACCACCACCACCACCACACCACACCCAGTATACAGACGGTGTAGTAGACTGGCATACAAACTCCTCCCCTGTATTTTCCTTTTTAATTTTAAAGATACATAATTTTCCCATTTATCAGGCGCTGTAAATGGTATCGCTAACACACACGACCTCCCTCCCCTCCCCTCAACACTATTTTTTTTGTTTTTTTCTTTTTTTTTTTTTTTTTTTTTTTCTTTTCTTTTTTTTAAACAATTATATTCAACAAGGAAATAAACTAGTGCTTAGAGTAGGGTACATACTTGTTAAAGATTATTATTATTATTGTTGTTTTATATTATGTAGGATAGTTTTTATAATATGTTTGAGACTTTTTTTTTTTTTTTTGTGAACTAAACACTCAAGGGGTAAAGTAGTGTGATGCGAATTATAGAAGGCTGAGAAAAGGAAGGGAGGAAGGAAGGGAGGCAAAGAGAGACAAGGAAGGAAGGGAGGAAGAGGGGTAGGCAAGGAAGGGAGGAAGGAGAGGAAGCAAGGAGAGACAAGGAAGGAAGGGAGGAAGAAGAGGGGAGGCAAGGAGAGACAAGGAAGGAAGGGAGGAAGGGGGGAGGCAAGGAGAGACAAGGAAGGAAGGGAGGAGACAAGGAAGGGAGGAAGGGGAGAGACAAGGAAGGAAGGAAGAGGGGTAGGCAAAGAGAGACAAGGAAGGAAGGGAGGAAGGGGAAGGACAAGGAAGGGAGAAAGAGAGGAGGAGAGACAAGGAAGGAGGAAGGAGAGGAGGCAAGGAAGGGAGGAAGGAAGGGGTAGGCAAAGAGAGACAAGGAAGGAAGGGAGGAGTAAGGGGAGACAAGGAAGGGAGGAAAGGGTGAGAATATTGAGAGGGAAGTTAGGTGGGGTAAAGTTGTGTCATCATGCCTGGAAATGAGAGACATAATGACACTTTTGCTCCCGACTCTGTTCATACCAGACACCTTTCTTTCTTTTCCACTTTCATTCCTTCCTTCCTTCCTTCCTTCCTCTATTGGGTGTTAGTAATGGTAGTGTTGGCAGTGGGAGTGAAATTGTAGTAGGCAGTGACGGTGTGGGTTATAAGGAAACTACGGTAGATTACAGTATATATTCTGTTTACATAATATATACAGCTAACTAACTATATAGTCTTTTGAACTCGTCCCTCTTATAAGTATTTTTCCCTACTTTTCCTTTTCTCCTTCTTCGTTTTTCCTTTCTTCCCTTCCCTCCCTCTCTCTCTCTCCCTCACTCACTT
>JAWQEG010005750.1:10000-76229 GCA_033782935.1 Petrolisthes cinctipes | reverse complement strand
AAAGGCTCTCCATGTCTGGTACTGATATTGAGTGGGTTGGGTGTCATCAGTACCTTGGTGTGTTTGTTGACTCCCCACTCACCTTCAGAGCTCATGTTACATACCTGAGGGATCGTGCTTTCACCAGAAACAGGGTGATGCATGCAATCACTCGGTTGTCAGGGGGGGCCAGCTATAACGTTCTCAGAGTCTTCTATACACATGCCATCCGATCACTAGTTGACTACAGTGCCCCTTGCCTAATATCACTCGGACAAAACCAAATGAGAAGACTTGAAGTCCTTCAAAATAATGCACTTCGAGTGATCTTGAGAGCACCTAAGTGGACCAAACTCAACAACCTTCAGATTGAAACAAGCACCTTACCACTAGAGGTACGCATAAAACAACTTACTGCTTGTACAATTGCCAAGATGGTGCATCTCAACACTTCTGTACCTGGCAGGAAGGTAGTTGCTACACGCCTAGGTAACTCTGATGAACCCCCGCACTGCACCTGGACATATCATGCTGCAAAAGCACTGACTGCTATGAAAATCAAGCAGATCCTCATTGACAAAGGAGAGGATGCATCACATCCCAATTACATCATCTCAGCACCTTGGGCCCCTCCCCCCATTCAGTTTCATACCTTCTTGCCTACACTCCCTAAGGCACAGTGTCCTCCACCTCATCTGCGTCAAGAAGCTCTAATGTATATTAATAGGATCACACCATCAGAAGCCCTCACCTACTACACTGATGGATCAGTAGACTCCATCAACAACACTGCAGGTGCTGCCTTTGTCTGTCAGAATGTCACTAAGCAATGGAGACTTTCGAACGGATGCTCAACTCTTCAGACAGAACTCACCGCCATAGCAGGAGCTCTCAGGCATGCTTTGAGTCAACCTAACACACATATTGTTCTACATACAGACTCCAAAACTTCCATTCAAGCACTCGCCCACAGCCAACCAAGTGACAACATACAGCTTATAACACACGTTCTCTCTCTAGCTCAAGACCTTCACAGACAAAAGAAGAACATAATTCTCAACTGGATCCCCAGTCATGTTGGCATTCTTGGTAATGAGCAGGCTGACACAGCAGCAAAATATGCCACAAAAAGACGATCAGTGGATCTCCAAATAAGCCTAAGCCTCGCACAGACAAAGCAGACCTGCAAAAGAAATGCCCACCTGCTGTCCAAACAAAAACATAAAGAGTGTGTAGCAGGAGCATCCCCATCAGCTACATGGTATGCAAATACCACACAGTATCAGCCTCTGACTGTATCAAAGACCATCTCATCACTTGTTCGCACATCCCTCCATAGAATACGTCTGGGGTATAAGTGTAAAGTACAAATACTCAACCCTGACACTGAAGAGAGGTGCAGCTACTGTGATGTGGACACCACCCTGCCATTGCTACACTATCTCCTTGACTGTCCTGCCACTGATAGTATAAGACAGGGTCACCCTGTCTTACCTCACCATACTGCTCCTGAGGCACCAGTCGTAGCATCTCACCTCATTTCTAAGACACCAACAGCAACACTGGTGGCGGTGGTCACTACCTATCCACCACCAAGGTAATAGGCACCTCAGAGTAGCCTCACTGGTGAGCCGCCTAAGGCAAAGGCTCACTCCAACTCCCCCCCCCCCTTATTCTGGGGGTGTTGGTAAACCAAACAACAACAACAACAACTCTTCTCTCTCTCTCTCTCTCTCTCTCTCTCTCTCTCTCTCTCTCTCTCTCTCTCTCTCTCTCTCTCTCTCTCCTCTCTCTCTCTCTCTCTCTCTCTCTCTCTCTCTCTCTCTCTCTCTCTCTCTCTCTCTCTCTCTCTCTCTCTCTCTCTCTCTCTCTCTCTCTCTCTCTCTCTCTCTCTCTCTCTTTCTCTCTCTCTTACAAATCACTTAGAGGAAAACAACTTACTCAGAGACACTCCACACGGTTTTCGTAATAAACACTCTTGCCTAACGAACCTATTAGACTTTTTAAATAACATTTTTCAATTAATATGATAAGAGTAAAGCAGTAGACATAATTTATCTAGATTTCCAAAAGGCCTTTGACAAAGTTCCCCATAAATGCTTAATAACTAAAATAAAAAAACACAGAATCCAAGGCGATACCGTAAGATGGATAGAGAACTGGCTAAGCAACCGTAAACAATGCGTGGTAATAAATGGAAAATCTTCTAGTTGGACTGACGTTACGAGTGGGGTTCCACAGGAGTCAGTTTTAGGGCCAATCCTATTCCTAGTTTACATAAATGACATAGACGAAGGCCTCTCATGTATAATATCGAAATTTGCTGATGACACCAAAATTGCAAATACAGTACTCACTAATGCGCAGACTAAAGAAATGCAAGATAATCTCGATAAATTGTTAAATTGGGCGAAAACTTGGCAAATGTCCTTCAATGGAGATAAATGTAAAGTGCTCCACATCGGATATCGTAACGTAGCAGCAAATTACTCGTTGAATGGTAATCAACTCAAAAGCGTGGATCGAGAGACAGACTTAGGGGTAACAGTATCAAGTAACCTAAAACTCAGTCAGCAGTGTACGGAAGTAATTAAGAAAGCAAATAAAACTATCGGCTTTATCGGCAGAGCATTCGAGTATAAATCTAAAGACACAATCCTCACTTTGTATAATTCCTTGGTCCTTCCCCTAATGGAGTATTGTGTTCAAGCCTGGTGCCCGTACTACCAAAAAGATATAGCAAAATTGGAACGAGTCCAATGTAGAGTTACTAAAATGATACCAAGTCTGAGAAATAAAACGTACGATGAGCGGCTATGTGAATTAAATCTATTCCCATTGACACAACGTAGACTGAGAGGGGACTTAATCCAGGTATTTAGAATAATCAAAGGAATAGATAATATGGACTACATCAAATATTTCATTATCGATCAATTGGAAACGGCTGCAAAATCATAGGTAAATCTTTTAATTCGCACGAATCAAAGAATTTCTTTTTTAACCGAGTCGTCAACTTATGGAATGGGCTTCCCCGTAATGTAATTGACTGTAACACCATAGACAGCTTCAAACGTCGCTTAGATAAACACCTTGCGTCTAATCCCCGACTTACAATGTTTACTAATGAATAATTTTTGCCCATTACAGGTGGCAAGTTAGCCAAATTTCACCTACTTTCTATCTTTCCTATAAAATTTCCTTGTGGAGTATTTCTGCCAACCCCACAAGGTTCCCATTCCTGACTTTATTTCCTGTACGGCTCAGGCAGGAGGGATTGGAGAGTGGGGAGAGAGCCTTCTACTTTGCTATCCTTATCTACTACTATCACTGGGGAGTAATTCATTCTCTACCAGTAACCTTCTAATCAGGTCTCTCTCTCTCTCTCTCTCTCTCTCTCTCTCTCTCTCTCTCTCTCTCTCTCTCTCTCTCTCTCTCTCTCTCTCTCTCTCTCTCTCTCTCTCTCTCTCTCTCTCTCTCTCTCTTTCAAAAGTACAGAACCTTCACCGTTTTCAATTTGTCTTGTCCTACTCTCTTCCCTGACTCTCTTCCCCTCTTGTCAATCAGTTTAATGCTTAGCTCACTGCCCTCAAAGATTCCAAGGGACTCCAAGGCACGAAACACAACTTACAAATGAATTCTTCTCCGATTACATTTATTATTGCTTTATTTTATTGATTTATTTATTTTCACCCTTTACTTCGGAGCAGCGTCTCATTGTTTTCTCCGTCCTCGTGTCATGTTGAAAGAAACTTGTGAAATGTTGGACATAATATTTCTTTCAGCACTGTGAGTACCGTACCCTTTCGTTTTGTTTATTTATTTACTATTCCATCCGATCTTTCGTTTGTGTTTTTGTCTTCTGTTAATTTGTTACGGGATTTTTTACTGTACTACTTTTTTTTTCTCCCATTAATTTGATACGAGTTTTCTTGCTATATTTATTTGTATTTTTATCAAGTTAGTTTGTTGTGACTTTTCTTGTCATGTTTCTGTTTCTTTATCTTGTTGTTCCGGCCGTTTTTATTTTCCTCTTTGACATTCATTATTCGTCTCCTTGCTTGGGTTAGGTTAGGTTTGGTTCAGTTCAGTTAAGTTAGGTTTCTTTGCGTAGCTTCATTTTTTTGGTACCCTGCTGGATCTGTCATTAAGCAGGTAATATAGCGTAGATATATATGGAGCAATTGATTCCAACAAAGTATTCCATTAAACGGAATTTTGTTGGGTTGGTCTGTTTTGCCGAGTACTTTGGAGAAATCCATAGTCTATGATATGCAGGGTGTAACTAAAAGATCCCCCCTCATGCTCAGACTATACTAGAAGAGGTACATTAATGAAATTCGTAATAATGTTTGGGGCTTTATTTGCAAGTTTATATGCTCAAAATTCAATAAGCTGTGTGTCCTCCATACTCCTCACGTACAGCTTGAATTCAGTTTGGCTAGGACCGTAGAAGTGATTCGAGGAGTGCTGTGTCGTCACTTGCTGTATGTTCTGAAGCACTTCGTTGACTTTCTCCTCCAAAACGGCACGAGGAAAACGGTGTTGAATGGGCTCCTGCACCATCAGACCTGCAACTCGATCCTTCATGATCGCACTCACAAACATTGAGATCATGTGAATTGCCGGGCCATTCATCGTTTCCGAAAAAGTCGATCTTGTTGTCTTTAAAAGGCGTTGAGTTGCGAGGGCCATTATGCAGGGCGCTTTATGTTGTGAAGAAATGTAGCCTTTTACACATCCAGAACACAGGTAGGGTCTTTCATGAAAGGAATCGCATGCTGAAAGAGAATCACGGATTGAAAATAGAGCCCATCCCAGCTGGTTTCGCGTGGCTTGATGATCCAGAATCATTTCTTTCCGAGTAACGTAAACGAAGAATTCGTCACTCACCACCAGGTGCTGAATATCCTCATCAGATCAATCACGCAAGAAATAGCAAAATCAAAGGCGATCCTCCATGCTCAGCTCCGTCTTTCGAGGTTTGGCTAACTCATGCCACGGTTTTAAATCTTCTCAAACCCTCAACCGGTATACAGTATGGCGACTGACCAGTTTGTTTCGACAGACTAGGATTTCTTTAGCAACTTCGGACAACTTTTCTTCTGGCGTCCTGAAGCTTCAAGGGCGATGTTTTTTTTATTCCTGAGACAACTGTTCAGGTCGGCTACTGCGAAACTGAGTCTCACAATCTTCAATGGCTTTCCTCTAATTTCTCTTCACAAAATACTCGGATCGCTTTAAGTCTCAGAGCAACCCACCAACGAATAATAAAAGCTGCTCCCGCATCACGAGTCTCACGGAATGTCACAGCACGGATGCCATCAAGGAAACGCTTCTTCTCAGAATCTTCCAGAATGGAAAAAGACGCTAACCAGTAGACAAAGAGAGGTAGAGATGTAGGTTAAAAAAAAATTAAGAAAAAATAATAATGACTCTACCTGCTCCCGTTTATGCTGTGCTAGGGGGGGGGGGGTTATTTAATAACTCCCCTTTCATAAAAAGTGTACTATTCCTTCAATGTTTCATGCTCCCTAGTCAATGAATCGTCTCATAGTTATACTCTCGTGTATACAGGCTATAAAAACATACGGCATCCTTACAGCACGATACATTCGGCTAAAAGCGACACGTATTCACGCTGTCTGTAAATCTCCGTTTTATTTTTCTATTTCTCTTTTATACCTCTTTCCATTAATGATGTTCCTCTTCCTATTCGTCCTTCATCGTATTTTTCCTATTCTGGTTTCCCTCCCTTGAAATAAAATTCCTTTCTTTTCTTCCTCTCACCATCCATTTTTTTTTTTTTTTTCACAGCTATTGACATTTTCTGTATATAATCTCTTGCCGATTTTTTTTTCTGCTTTTTTCTTTTTTCTTTATCACTGTATCTTTCTTTCATTTTATCATTTTGTTTCTCCTCTTTTTATGCATGTCTTTTTCCTCCCTCTCTCTATCAATCTTTCTTTTTTTTTTGTATTTTTCTAACTGCAACATTTTCCTCTCTTATCTTATCTTCTCTCTCCATTTCCTCTTGTTTTAGTTTTTCCTTTGAAATGTCTTTTCTTGCTGCCATATTTTTCCTGCACAAACTCTCCTTACCGAAAATACCCAAAAACACGCAAGCCAACACACGCACATGAACTGTAGCGGGTACTTTAGTTTGAAAGAGGAAATTTAAAAAATATATATATAATACCATGAAATACAGTGTGTAGGTAATTAAAATAGATTTCATATAAAATACTGTATATACTTTCAGTAAGATAAATGTCTGGGTCACGTAACCTTTCCTCAATGACACTCAGTCCTGCTTACATATCCTATATTTATGATCCATTAACAAAGGGTTTTTTAACAGTTAAAAAAAAATAATTACCACTTGCATACAGTTCTGAATCAAATCACCCGTCCGTTCGATTTAAAATGAACTTATATTTTTTTCGTAGCCGTTCATCATATAACTTGATTTACAATATGCATACTTCCAAGCTCCAGCACAGCTACTTATCGCAACCATAGCTTTACAAAATATGTTAGGCTCCCTTCACATGTATCGACTTTATGCCGTGCGCCGTCGACTGTACACCCACAATCAAATATATACCCACCGACACTTTCCTTCCATGGTAGTAAATATCTTGGTAATAAAGAACACCACGTGTATGATTTTGCAGCACCTCATAGTAATAATTGACGGGGTTGAGGTGACCTAAGGTGTCATATGATTATATTTTGATATAATGATTTATTTGCACGATGGAAGGAAGGTGTCGGTGGTTATTTGATTGTGGCTGTACGTGTGAATATGAGTGAATGGGACCTTATGAATCCGACAATTTAAAGCAGATGATTAAAATAGTTGTTTACCAAATCTGGTCCTATTTCGTAGGATCAACCGTTAGATATGATCATAAGATTTCCCTGGACGAACATTAATGACTTCAGGGCACAGTAATAAATTACATTATAAGCAAAAAGTGTTTTAGGCAAGTTAGTGTAAACATTATGAATTATATATTTGTAATAGTTCATTGAAAAGTAGAAGGGTAATAGTGAGTGAGAAGTTTCATTTTCCATTTATTCTTAAAAGAAACAGTCACTAAGGAACTATTACATATTGGACAATCCTTCGAAAAGTTTTATTTTACGTAATATAAGATCAATATAAAGATACACCTCGAACCCTTGAATCTAAAGTACAAACTATATTATTATCTGCAATTCAAAAGCCGACTCATACATTAAATACATGCATCCATGTTTATACATACATTTAGGGAGTGAAACGCTTCATGGGAAATTGGATGGCTACTGAATCCTTCAAAAAGCAAAACCTCTATCAGTAACACTGAGGTAATGTGTTTCCTGTGATAGTTAGGGGAAATTAGTAGCCAACCAATTTGCCTAAAAGAGATTCTCACCTTAAATCACAATTCACGATGAAATATTCATATATACAAAGGGAAACGCAAGTAGGGGACATACGCATGTGTAAGTTCCCTCAAATAAAGTAGGAACAGATGGGACACTAATTATTGCAGAGACTAAAACTGCAGCACAGCTTTGTCCCTCTGATACCACACTCACACTTATCCCTGCACACACACATAAGCCAATGCAAACTGATACACACACACACACACACACACACAGTAGAAAAGATAAGTATGAATGTAGTACGATATATATATATATATATATATATATATATATATATATATATATATATATATATATATATATATATATATATATATATATATATATATATATATATATATATATATATAATGATAACAATAACAATAAAAAGTGCCAGTTAATTAATCCCTCCCACCAAACAATCCCCTTGGGTGGGGTAGGGGGCTATGTGAATACCTCCCCAGTATCCCTGCTTGTCGTAAAAGGTGACTTTTTTTCATCTGTTACCTTTTGTGCGTAATGTTCCACCTCTCAATCATCTTCTTTCTCGGGCTCCATATGACCTCTCTGTTGCGGCGCCTATTATCAATGAGTCAATCAATCTCACCAAAAAACCGACCGACCACGCCTACAACAAACCCGATACCGAACATTAATCACATCCATTTAGCTAAAACATGTCGTCATTCTGTAATGTGTGTCCCGGATAGAGTGAGAAGGGGCAGTAGGTAAACATCACAATTTTTTTTTTTTTTTTTAATGTTCCGACACTGGACATAGGCTTAATCAAGCCCGTTACCGTGGCCCAGGTCAACTGCTGCTCATACACACACGTCACGACTTCCGAACTGGTACCCAGCCACAAAGGGAGGGAAGTGAGGGTTATTCCCAAATACTGCAGCTGTTATGGTACCAGCGAGGGTGTTTTACGACGTTCGGTGGCCTTATAGTTAGTGCCTCAAACTCAAATCGGAAGAGTAAATATTCTCAGGCCCTCACCTGAGAGGATCGATCTCCCGACCTCTAGGATATGAGTCCAGAACACTAACCACTTGGCCACCTCCCCTTAGAATACATGTATGTGTACAGAATCGTGTACTGTAATCAACCTTGGTATTGAGAAAACCTCATATTGGTGAATGGAAGGTGACTGATTCCTCCAAACTATCCCAAGAGAAAAGTCACCTCAGTGTTAAAAAAGGTGATCTGTTTCATGACATAGATTTTTTTTTTCTATGTTTCGACAATGGACATAGGCTTCATCAATCCCGTTACCGTGGGCCAGGTCAACTGCTACTCATAAACACACACATGTCACGACTTCCGAACTGGCACCCAGCCGCAGAAGGAGGGAAGTGAGGGTAATTCCCAAATACTACAGCTGTTATGGTACCAGCGAGGGTGTTTTACGACGTTCGGTGGCCTTATAGTTAGTGCCTGAAACTCGCTTTGGAAGAGTAAATATTCTCAGCTTCTCACATGAGAGAATTCGATTTCCCGACCTACGGGTTACGAGTCCAGCACACTAACCACTGAGCCACCTCCCCTATTAGTTTGGAGGATTCAGTAGCCAAAAGAGGTTCTTCCCTTAATGATATTAGAGAAATACTAGGATATAATCATAAAATTATAATCCAACCCAGACATACTTCCAGACAGACATACTTGAAGGTGAGGCTGATTGAGTATGAAAGAAGACCACACTTTATACGGAGGTGAGAAAGCAAACACGAAGGAAGTAAAAAGGAAAACAAGAATAGTTGAAGAAATGAAACGTAGTAGCCCTGGGAATCGAATGGACTCCAAAACCCTTAAGGAGGGGAGCACAGTGATGGTATATTTGGAGCAAATGACTCCTCCAAAACATTCCAAGCAACAGGCCAAAATAATTTTTTTTTTTTATACTGGTGCTGTTTCCTGACATATTTTTGAGGCATCAAGGCGCTTCAGTGTACCAAAAATACACTATCCCCTCAAAGTGACGCTATACCATCGCAGGCAATACCCCCTTACGTGGTACGAGAAGGAAAGAAAATGAGGCAATTAACCAGGAGACCCGGAGAGCTCATGGCCGGGAATTTACCCTTGATGAGATCTTCCTCAACGGTAAAACCTCTTCACATTTTTACTTGCATTTTTCACTTACGCATAATATTCTTTTTCTACTTTACTCCGGACTGGACGATGGGAAAGTTGTGCCTGCTATGATGTGAATAGTACTTTAATTTAGGGTATTGGCACCCCTTCGGACCATGACACTACCTTTCAATTTTTCAACTGGTCCTCCTTTCCTTCCGTATTTACTCACGTTTTCACTTAGGCATATTCTTTTCCTAGTTTACTTAATAGGTGTACAGTACGGATTTACTTGCGGGGACGTGGGCAGATTTTCATTTATGATTTTTGGCACACATTCGGAACAGGACATTACCTTTTCAATTCTTCACCTGTTACTGATTTCTATCTATTTCCTTGGTGCTTGCTGTCCCATCTCTCTATCACCTTCCCCCTCGTCCTACATGGCCATCTATGACTTCATATTTTAATAAGTATACTTTAATATTTACAAAAGCCTATTTTATGCTTCTGCAGTAGCATATTCTACGATTGAATATTTTTTCTCTAATTTATCTTCGGCCATCCGTATGTGTTGCCATTGTGGTGGTATACAGACTCTCGCGTGGAATGGGAGGAAAAATTGTCCCTTGGTATCTAACAGGAGACCACAGTGGAAGCAATTACGTTTCTGTATTGTGTGTACTATTGGCCACAAGGTTTCGTACACACGCTGTTGTTTTTGATGGTTTACAACATATAGAAAATATTAGATTACGTAACTGTTTTGCAATCATCGAGTCACTAAGTACAGCATTCATTGCAGTACTTTCAGAATAAAGATTTCTCTTTCTATAAAGCCTGTGTATGAATTCCTGTGGCCAACCGTACATCTAAGAGAGTTTATTTTATTTTTCCGTGTCTCTACCGCCATATAAAAGTGTCTAATCTTTATCCAGTTAATCTGTACTTACCATAGATCAGGCTTCATATCTTAATTCCTTTGTAGGTCAACTTAGTGTTATTGTTTTAATGGACTACTTACGGCAAATTGGTAGGCACTGCTTCCTTCAATTTTTTCAATAATACAGATACCAACAATGAGAATACTGCGAATGTGGAGAACCTATGATTTCTCTAAAATATCCCACCAAACCGGTTATCACTTAATTTAGTTTATTTGGATAAGAATAGATGAGTAAACGAACCGACGGATGATGGAAGAAAGAAGGGAAGTAAAGAAGGGAGAAAGGAGGGATAAAAGAAGGAAAGGGTAGGAAGGATGGAAGGAACGGAACGAAAAAAATGGACGATAGGAAAGAAGAAACAACTTAATGGAATTAGTAGCCTTCATGTCGCTGATTTAAAAAGAAGACGAATCAATGTATTTACCTTCATTCCAATTAATTAGACAAACACATGGGGAGACGTTCACTATTTTTTTAGATGATTATTTTGTATGTCTAAAAGCCATCCCAAAGCAAAACGAGTCTCCGAGCACGAAAAATATTATGCAGAGTTTCTTATGCTTCGTAATGGTGGATCAACCAGCTACGGGTAAAATTTCTCTTATCTCACGTTTTCTTATAAGAATATAAGTATTTAGGAAATTGCATAATGGTTGGCTCAGTTCTTGACTGTTCCTGGTTTTTAGCCCCATTCCTTTGATTCCTTATATCTATCCATCCAATGGTACTATGATAATAGTATATATATATATATATATATATATATATATATATATATATATATATATATATATATATATATACAGGGTGTTTCTTAAATACCTTTCATAAATTTCAGAATGAATAGATATAACATTAATAATTATACTTTACTCTGTGACGGTTTTGGATATTTTTCACATTTATCGAGATATTACACATCTTAGTTTAGCTAGGAAAGTCTAGGGAATGGAAACGATGAGTAGATTACCATCAGCTCAAATAATTTATTTTGTCATAAATGTTTGAACATGAACACTTTACAGTATTTACAATAGGTGCTCAAAGTTTCTCCCACCCTCGTTGATACAAGCAAGACCAATAAGACTTATTGGTCTTAGATACAAGCATGGGCTCGGCGCAAAAGAGACTGTCGCACTCTTTCAATTATCCCTGGTGTGTTTCTTATTTCTCTGCATGCCTCTTGAACTCATTATCACAATTCCTGACGGGTGTTGATTTGTGTAGCATACACCCTGCTCTTCAAGTGTCCCCACAGATAAAAGTCAAGTGGAGTTAGGTCTGGTGATTTAGGTGGCCAGGCAATGGGACCACCACGGCCAATCCACTTATCAGGGTACATAACATTAATGAAATCCCTCGTATCTCGTGCAAAGTGAACTGGAGCCCCATCCTGCATGAACCACATTTGTCTACTAGTTCTGAAAGGCACATCTTCAAGTAGTATGGGTAAGTCATCCTGAAGAAATCTGGTATACACATTGGCTGTAAGACGCTGAGGTAACATAAAAGGTCCGATTAGATGGTCACCAAGAATACCGGCCCAAACATTAATCGAAAAGCGTTCCTGATGTCCCCTCGTTGTCGTTGCATGTGGATTTTCTGCTGCCCATGTGTGTGTATTATGTTGGTTCACCATGCCATTTCTTGTGAAATTTGCCTCATCACTAAACAAAACCTCTGCAACAAAACCGTTGTTTTCTCTCTCCTGAGTAAGGAGCCACCGACAGAAATCCACTCGTTGTTGATAATCTCGTTCATTCAGAGCATGGATGATCTGGTGATGATATGGGTATAGGCCATTAATTTTCTGTTTACAATCCTCCATACTGATGCATGAGACACTCTAAATCGTGCACCAAGTCGACGTGTGCTTGTAGATGGATCATCTGCGATGGCATCAAGGATATCCTCTTCTGCATCGAGTACTTGCTCACCATGAGGCCTTCCTCTGTTTATTGCACGTGCATTCAGTGAGCCATATTCCCGTAGTCGTCTTTCTACACTGAGGTAAGTAGGCCGAGATGGTTGCCTCCGGTTGGGATATTGTCCAGCGTACATCCTTACTGCTTCAGCTGCATTTCCTCCAGCTGCACCTAAAGTAAGTAACATGTCTGTGTACTCAGTAGAGGTGTATGGCTCCATGTCAGGTAATACGTACTTACTTAAGACTGCCAATACATCCTTCTTTTTCTCACCTTCTCACATTACATTCAATTTGTGAAGCTTCATTCATAAAATATTCCAACCCATGAAGAATATTGATCGAGCACCTTGTAAATGCTGTAAAATACATTGATGTTCAACCATTTATGAACAAATAAAGTATTTGAGGCGATGGTAATCTACTCATCGTTTTCATTCCCGAGACTTTCCTAGTTAAACTAAAATGTGTAATATCTCGATAAATGTGAAAGATGTCCAAAACCGTCACAGAGTAAAGTATAATTATTAATGTTATATCTATTCATTCTGAAATTTATGAAAGGTATTTAAGAAACACCCTGTATATATATATATTATATATATATATATATATTTGCCAAGGCCAACGTAAACATTTATAAACAGAATACAACAGTATTTTCAGTATTATGCTAATAATATTTACATAAAATGTTCAATATTCTTTCCTTCCAAAAAATCCCAAAACCCCAGCATTGTATTCCTGGGAGACACGTGAGGTGCTGTAACTCGTAAACTATTGATATTTTCTAATATCAATATACATTTTTGGCACATATACTTAGAAAACCCTGTATATTTATACTTAAACGTGAATAATATTTAACAGCATTCCATGCAAGTAAACAAAATCTGGAGGAGTAGCGCCTTCCTATATTCAGACCTCGAGCTGCTGTACATAAGGTATATTGAATTGAGACGGAATTCCTATACATTCTGAATAATTATTATTCTAAACCTTTGAATATTATTCGGAATACTGCTCCTGTCATGTACTGTTTCTCAATTATAAGTCACAGGTCGCTAGCCGACTACGTGAAATTGCTCTTTAGTATAAATGAAAAAGTAAAGGTCTTACAATGAAAATATAACACACCAGGTAATGCTGAGCAATTTCTGTTTACGTGGCCTCAATTTCATGTCATCAATTAACCCAAAGTCAATACATGTCATCAATTAACCCAAAGTCAATAGGAAATAAATGAGACACTGATAACGAATGGAAAAAGAAAGCAAATCGAGGAAGAGAAAGATAAAAATAAGAGAAGAAAGTAGAAAAGGAGAGCGATTACTTTTGAAGATGAAAGAAAACCGTCCGACACATGGAAGACCTTATAGTACGAGGGAGAAGGTGATAGAAAGGGGCAGGGGACAGTAAGAACGAGGAGGGATATAGAAGGATAGGTAGGACAGCTGATGAATGGAAAGGGAAAAAAATTGAGGGAAAAAAGGATAGGAAGGCCAGCCCAAGAATAGATATATATATAGGAAAGAATTAGAGAGAAGAGAAAGTGAGAAGAGACAGCTGAAGAATTGAGAGAGAAAAATGGAGAAAATAGAAAGACAAGAAAGACAGCCAGAATATAGAAAGAGAAAAAATGGAGAAGGTTAATAGTGACAATGGAAAAATAGAAAGGATAAAATGAGGAGGAAAAGAGAAGGACAGGAGAGACAGACTTAAATTAAAAATGGAAAATATGAATAAATGTGGAAGACAGGAGGGACAGTATGGAAGAGAAAAGAGAAAGGCCAAATGGACAGCAAAGGAATAGAGTGTGATGAAATGGAGAGAAAAAGTAAAATCATGACACAGCAGGTGAAGGTGAGGATGGGGACTAGAGTGGTACGGAAATGAAGCGGAGATTATATGTTCACAAGAAGGGAAACGAAGGAATTTTTGCAGCGAGAAAAAAAAAAAATATGTATGTAGAATAAATAATATAGAACAACACGACAAGAAGCATGACAAAAATAATATGTATGTAGAATAAATAATATAGAACATGACGAGAAGCATGACAAAAATAATATGTATGTAGAATAAATAATATAGAACAACACGACGAGAAACATGACAAAAATAATATGTATGTAGAATAAATAATATAGAACAACACGACGAGAAGCATGACAAAAATAATATGTATGTAGAATAAATAATATAGAACAACACGACGAGAAGCATGACAAAAATATAGAGAACGAGGAGAAATGGAAATGTGAAAGACAAGAGCATAGAGAAAGAGACTGAATATATATAGAAGACAAACAGCAGAAAATATACTACATGAGAAATTGATAAGGATGAACGTTTATGCAGAGAAACGAAAATAGAAAACCAATAGAATATAGGACATTATATCATGAATAATTGAATACGATGAGTAGCGGAAGGAAGCGTACTTGAACACAGAGAAAGAGATTGGAATAATTAGCTAAGAGAATAAAGGGCAGAAGTAAAATAAAGCAAGGAATAAGTGACCAAGAACTGAAAACTAAAGGAACAGAATATTGGATACAAGAAAGATCAAGGCACACGGAAAGAGTCCGAAGAATACAACGAAAACGAGAGAAAATGGAAGTGACGAGAAAAGAATAATTCTCAAATAAAAATAGAAAATAAGTTTTTTATTGCCTAGGAAATGAAAAAGAAAAATATTGATTACGGACCAGTGATAAAAAAAATATGAAAGGAAGAGAAGAAAAGTAAATGATGTGTTGGAAGATAATAGAATAAGAAATATCAAAGAGGAGGAGCATAAAAAGGTAAATAAGTTTCTTACAGTGCTATTAAAATGTTTTTCCACTATGGGTGTTGTCACCCATGAAACTCATCCAAGACATAATAGCGAGGGACGAGAAATGAGAACGAGGAAACAAGAGACAGAAATGCAAATACTCGTATTAAAAAAATAAATAAATAAATAAATAAACAAAGAGACTAGAGTCTGAAATACAGTACATGCATGTATCCGTGGTATCGTCCACTGGTACCTTCGCGTACTTGTGATAATATCTGTTGGACTCTCACTTACTAGATGGGGCTGGTGTCAATTACCGCCCACAGTCTCTTACACAGATGGGGCTGGTGTCAATTACCGCCCACAGTTTGTCTGGGAAACTAAGGGGATTACTTAAGGTTTAGAATAAAAACTTGGACTCGTCTCTATTTACTGAGGTATATCAGGGTTACAAGATTACAGATTATAATTATAAGAAACCTAATTCATGTTGTGCCAAAAATATGTACAAGAGAGGAAGACCTTTCTTTGTCAAAGCAGGGCTGTAAGTGCTCTGCTTCTCTCTCGCTCCTCACTGAGGTACCTTAACAACCGTACGTGATAGATTGTAACGGTGGCTTGGATAAAGTTATGATTCTATTTGAAATATATACATGTTGGGTACAAGCCTCTATATTCTGTACGAATAATATGAGTAAATATATATTGACCCTTTCTCTACATACAAGACGACAATATGGTGATTATTATAGCATAGAGTATATCATAGAAATAATTATAGGGTGCGGTCTGGCAATCAGGGCTTCAGCACGGAAAGTTCCTAGCACGTTGTCAAGTCACCAAAATTTGAAGGATGTTATGACTGGTGAGGCCTCGTAAGTTATGAACTGATTCAAAACCCTGACGGTAATTTCTTCCACCCATGGGCGTGATGCGGGCGCGGATACATGCATACAGACCAACGAAATATTGAGCATGAATCATAAAAGAAAAAAGGGAGAGAGAATAGTGAATGTGTGCAAATGAGAGAGTGATTGATTTTTTGTAGAGTGAATGGACACATTCTCTGGTGCTGGCTTAAGAGAGGGAGTTCCCAAGATTTTTCCTCCTAAACGTTATTGGTTCTATTATTTTGTTTACTATTCTATCCTTCAAGATGTTCTACGTCTTTCAGAATCTTATATAGATGGTCTAGATACCCCACATTTGGTAAACAGTTTTTTCTATTAAAAAATAAAAAATAAAGATTAACAGTAAATGAAACTTGACAGGAGAAACAGGTAGTGACAGGAGAAAGAATTACAGGCAAGCAGGAAAGTGAAAACTTAAAGAAACATAAAAAAGAAAAAGACGAAGGAAGAAAAAGAAGGGCGAGGAGACCAATGCCTGCCACAGCTGCAATATCCCAATCCCCTTTAAGCCAAGTCTCATGCAGACGGAACGAGGGTGGCTCAAAGCCTTAACAAAGTACCCAATTTCTGTACACACACACACACACACACACACACACATATACACACACACACACACACATATACACACACACACACACACATATACACACACACACACACACACACACACACACACACAGAAAATTTAGTTTTAATTTGTCTATATCGTAAAATTCTACCGAATACAGTATAGTTACACAATTCATTACGTTATTTATGAATGTTATAAATATACATGACCATGAATTTTGTTATTAACGTTATTTTTTCATTTATTTTTTCAGGTAAGCCAATGAAAGGAATGATGGATGTCCTACGTATGTGAGTAGTGTGTTTTAATCTCGCGAAAGAATGAATTGCAGGACTTTTGATTCCTTCAAGCAATGCACCAATACAGATCCCCTCTTCGTATATTGAGGTAATATGTTTCTGATATAGCTTGGAGGAACCTATAGCCCTCAAGTTCGCCTAAAGTTTATCCTCCTCCTCACTTAGCCTGTTCTATCATTTACTGCTTGTTAAGTTCATATTTTTTTTTTTTGCTCAAATGATCATGTTTTTCTTTTAAATGCTTGAAGCTTTGAACATATATTAAAACATTCCTCGTGTACTGCTTCTTATGAATCAGTCTTTTTATGGAGCTTTAGAATAATATTGAACAATTATCTGCGATAAAGTGATCCAGTTGAAAGCAAAAGGAATGTTACTCCGTTCTTCATACTGACTGGGTCTTTTCCACAATTCTTTCTCTATTCACCACTTCATCCTCTGCTATTCCACACCTTTCTTTTCGCACCGACCTTCCATCTCTTCCTTTTCCTTTCATCCAGCTCGTGTCTCCAGCCACGAAGCCATACCAATCCCCCACACTCCTCTCTTGTTTCTCTATCCTCCCTATCTTGCGTCCTTTTTCATCAATAACACTATTCTTGTTTATATCTATTTTATATTCTACTTTCCTTTTTTTCCACACCTCCATATCTTCCCCACCTCCTTCATTTCTTTCAGTTTCAAATAATCAGACTCATACACTTTCCTTCTTTTATGTACAGTTGTGGACTTATGAAAATTATACACCTGAAACTGGGTCCCTTAATAAACGTAAAGGAGGGAGTGACGTTGTATGTAGAGGCGCGTCCTTTTCCTTGATAAAAGAGGGTCCATTTGAAGTGTATCCTCCTTCCTTCCTCTCCACTTCCCACCTCCTCCCATTCCACTTCCCTCCTCCCCTCTTCCACTTCATTCCTCCTCACTTCTTCTCCTTCTCATTTATCCTCCTCCTATCTCCACATCGTTTCCACAGGAGGAGGAAATTGAATACACCCGCCGAACAGGGCAGTACTCCTAGGGTGGACGATGGACTGGTGATAGGGAGGGTTGGAATTCCAGTTTCATCTGTCTGTCCACCTTTGATGATCTTTTTCGTGTCTCCCCTACACCGAGAGTAGTCCATCATATTCTCAAAGATATCACTCCATCTTTTTATACAATACAACCAAACACAATACAGACCACACTCTCTTGTCTAATTTATAAAATATTTTTTATGAAATACAATTTAATAAAGCCTCGGAGACCCCTGAGGATGGGTCAAAAAACTTCCATCGGATTCAACCATTCGATGACGACCCCTCGAGATGCCCTGGCCCATTGTCTGATACACTCGCCATCAACTTTTGCAACATTCGCTGCCTTTCCTCCAACTTTTCATCGGTCGAACACCATCTCTTCTCCGCTAAACCTCATCTTCTTTTCCTCACTGAAACTCAGATATCAGCTACAACCTACAGCAATTCCTTCTCTGTCTCTTCTTACTTTCTCTATCCTCAGTTTCGAACCAAAGGCGAATGTTGCATATACGTACGCGACGACCTCACTTAATCTCGTAATCCGAACTTGACTCTTTTGAATTTTTAACCCTCAACTGTTACTATCAAACTAAATCCATCTGTGCTGTTAATCTTTCTCCTAACTCTATGACTAACTTAGCTCAAAAATGGAACACATTCTATCCTATTCTCCTTTCTTGGAAATCTCCGATTAGGGGGATTTCAATGTTCAACACCAACTTTGGCTCTCATCTCCCTTCACTGATCCACCTGGTGAACAAGCCTTCATCATTTCTATCCTCAACGACCTAGAGCAACTAATTCAGTACCCTACCCGTATTTCAGACCGCCTTGGAGATCAGCCCATTATCCTTGACTTATTCCTAACCTCTCATCTTTCTGCTTAAACTGTTGAACTTTCTTTCCATTGGGCTCCTCCGATCACAATCTTATCTCCTGTCCTATGGCTCCTGTAAGACATTTGGACTTTCCCAAGAAGCGGTGTCTGTAGCACTACAGCTCTGCCAAGTCGGATGATCTGAGGCAGTACTTTCAAGATTTCCCATGGAATGTCTTTTGCTTTCATAGCTGGGGTCCATCTGAGTGTGCTGCACGCATCTCGGAGTTGATCCTCTCTGGCATGGAGGTATACATTCCATATTCTTTCCCTCTTACTAATTCATGAAACTCTTGGTTTAGTCACGCTTGTTCTACTGTTGTCAACAACAAGGAGGAAGCCTTTAGACAGTACCGACGCCTTCAAACTAATGAATCTCGTGCTCTGTATATTTTTGACCGGAATCGTACCAAAGCTGTTCTCCAACTAGCCAAAAAAATCCTTCATCTTTCCAACTCTTTCTCCTCCCGTTCTTTCTGGAATCTAGCCAAAAATTTCTCCAGTAACTTTACTTTGTCCTCTTTCCCTCTTCTCATCCTTCCGGATGGACATGTTGCCATCTCTTCACCTCATAAAGCTGAACTCTTATCTCATACTTTTGCCTCAACTCCACTCTGGACAATTCCGGCACTATTCCTCCATCTCTATTCCCCCTGACTTAATTATGCCTGCCGTCAGAATCTCATCAAAGGAAGTATTTTCTGCCCTCTCTGGCCTTGACACTCGGAAGGTGTACGGGCCTGATGGGATTCCTCCTGTTGTTCTCAAGAACTGTGCTTCCGTGCTGACACCCTGCCTAGACAAACTGTTCCATCATTATTTGTCATCTAACACTTTTCCTTCTTGATGGAAGTTTGCTCTGATCCAACCTGTACCGAAGAAAAGAGCCGCCTTCCATCCTTCAAACTATCTCCCCATTGCTGTGATCAGTTCGTAACTCTAAAATAAAAAAAACACCTATGGTCAGCTCTGGAACATTCTACCTTCTTTTATCTCTCCCCCTTACTACGACTTCATCTCCTTCATACGCATTGTATCAAGACATCTCGAACTAACTAGGACATGATGTTGGACTACTCCTTCTGTATATTTATAGATGAGGACGATAAGCGGGCTCCCAACCTTTGGTCCTCATCTATTATTAATATATAGAAGGAAAAAAATTCTTTCCTCCTCCTTCCCTTCCTTTCCACTAACCCTCTCCAGCAACTCTTCCCTCCCTTTCTCTGTCTCTCATCCTTCCCCTCGTCTCTTTTATATTTCCCTTGCCAACTCACCGATTAGTCGAATCCCCCTCTCCTTCCCTAAAGAGTACATTCCTATCAATTAATAAACCCTCAGCAATATACTTTATTTCAAGGTTAAAACAAATTTTAACGTGCCAGTGTAATATGATGAAGCTGACGGCTGGAGTGCGTACAGTTAGCGGTAATAGTCGTGTTGTAAAATATGGTCGAAACTAAAATTGATGGGTTAAATGTCAGGTTTATTCCGCCGTGTGTCATGGGACTTTCGAAATGTTTCACAAGTTAGGTTAAATCTTCAAACTAAACCGCAACAAGATTATTCTGGGCTCACTGTACGAAGAGATGGCTGTGAGTTTATACGTTGTTGACTGGATAAGTGGAGGGATGGTAAAGAAGAAAAAGATTGATGGAGAGATAAATGAGCAAAAAAATACAGTAGATAATGCCGGAATGATACCAAATAACGAGCTTGCTCCTACTGTGCAAATTGGATGGCTACTAACTCCTCCACACTATGACACAAAATTAATCACCCAGTCGCACACGGAGGCACTACAGTAGATTGCGACCTGACACACTTTGGAGGAATCAGTAGCCTTCTCAGTGGACTACAACAAATGCCCCATTAATTAAAGAGTCAGTGATGCAAGGATACACGGAGAGTTCATACCTGTACAATAATCCGTTCGTGGATAGTTAGATGAATGAATATTCGAAGAACATATTTGAAAAAAATAAGTGTTTTTTATTACTGAATGATAGATTGAGGTCGTGTTACTTCTACGATACCAACTCAAAAAATCGACCATTGTATTAAAAGTCGTAGGCAAGTAGTGTTGACGATAACGTGGTACCGGTACGATGGCAGCTGGCTGTGTATTGTGTAAATGGAATAATCGTAAAGTACCACACTAACGTCATCACTAATGTTCTTGCCTATACGCCCCTAAGCGGCCAGTACTCTGACCGACGATACGATCACATTTCTCTATGCTAACAAATTTTATGTTGTTCTATACATTATTTAGGTCACTGGGTTCAATGTGTAACTATAATCATGTTGAGTACAAAAGAGAATGGGAAACCGTGTTGTCATACAGACAACGACATTAGTTACAGGCACAACTATCAGGGATCTATATATTCATATTGAAATGGATACTACACATAGCCTCCTGACATGAGTGAGTGTTAGGGCCGTGTAAGAGGATCACAAACGATAATCACCGGAGAGGAGATGGGTCTGAGAGCTCGGGCCAACAGCCATACAGTCACCAGCATATATTGGTTTCAATACTGTGTACAATATATGCCATTATGTTATAATTTCTCAGTCATAAATCTGAGTTAGTTTTCACATACGTAATGACTAGCATACCGGTTATGATTATGTTTAATATTTTTGTTAATTAAATAATGTGATATTTGGTGAATGGCAAGACCAATAGAATACTAGAGAGGTCTTCCCATCTCTCAAAAGCAGTATGATCACTGGCCTGTGAGTGACATCAATGAGTGGATTGTGTGGAGGGTCTGGGTCAGGCTGGTGGTCAGTATTCATTTGACAAGTGACACAGCTACATCCTCCTCTCTTCTCTCGAGCATGAAAATACATGAAAAATATTGTAGACAATGCATCTGATGCCATCTTGGAGAGTCCTCAGAACAGTGTAGAAAGAGAAATTAAGAAATATTCACAAGAATTTGCATCTACTCCAGAATCCAAGAAGGAGGGAGGACTGTTATGATACCACCTATGAAGAATTGTCAACCTGAATTATGTGGAGGTGTTAAACTCACTCCCGAAAAGCGCTAAAATGGCGCTATTTCTAGTAAAGGGTCGACAAAATCTATAGATTGATTTGTTCTTACTTATTATTGAATCAAGACTGATATAATTAAAACAACAAAAATAGCACAACAAAAACACAAAAAGGAGCTAAGAAAATTCGCTAAAGCCTAAATTTTCTTGATAGATTATCTGAAAAGGAGCTAAATCTAATGGCAAAATCACTAGGTTGGCAACTGTACACCTAAGGGTTCCCGCCCTCCTGATGACTCTTCACTGGTCTGGTACCTCAATGGTGTCCTCACCATGACGTCACGAGTCCGTGTACTCTTGGTAACCCCTTGAAAGGTTGACGGGAAGACTTCTCTAGTCTATTGGTCTTGGTGAATGGAACATCAGGCTGAGGCGCGTGAATTGTACTGTAGTTTACATTTGTATAAAAGTACAGGATATAAAAAAAACATTACCACTGATTGAGATTCAAAAAAGCATCTCCATAAATAACCAACTCCCTTGTGTTAGTCTCTCTCCACAACTTTGGTAAAATATTAATAAAACTCTATTCGTAGTTATTATAATTCAGCTAATAAACAGATAAGAATGTAATTGAACAAAAAACACAGCCTCCTTAGCGTAGGTGATAAATATGCAAGGCAAGAATCGAGTCTGTCATGCAGGGCTCGTATTCATAAAAGTAAAGTTCCCTCCTAAGCTAAAATATTGTTGTCCTTAGCGTTATTCATTCTTGGCAAGGACTAGAGACCGGCACTGCTTTGAAATCATAACATGGAATCGTATTTCATAAGGAGGAAAATGGTTCACTGCTTCGAAAATTTTAATGTGCTTGGGCACTTTGGAGAGGTCAGTAAATACAAGCATGTCTCATACAGGATTGTTGTTCTCAGTGTGTTGAAATCGTCTACATTCTGACAATTATTGGATCTCGACACACACGTTCAGTTACAAAGTACACTCGTGATACATAATTTCTGACCAGAGTGTGAAGAGCAGAGAGCTTCGAATCGCCTGGTATTGCTCATTTCCCCACCCTGTACAACTATAAAGGCTGAGTTCGAATGCAGGGTATGTGTGTGAGTTCGAATGCAGGGTATGTGTGTGTGGTGCCTGCCGTTCGTCTCTGGTCAGAAATTACGTATCACGAGTGTACCTTCAAACTTCTCACACGTTCATGACACACTAAACACAGACAAATGCCATGGCCTGAGAAATACCCCTTCCTCATAATTATTTGACCCTTAATTAATGAAATATGAACACTGTACAAATACTGATCACTACCTCATTATGCCTCTTAAAGAAATACCCATATTCTGCAATCACTCATAAAACTGTGTAAGAAATAGTGACCGATGGCTGTGACAATGAACAGTTCATCCGTCGCGGCACATTTGTTACAGCAATAATAATCTCAATATTCACGTTAATACGGTCTGGTGCTCTTCCCTGAAACACACATTTTTCATTAACTGGACATAATTTTTTTTCGTCGATGCGCTTTACCGTGATTATTTAATGGGTCTAGTTTTTCTTTTTCATTCATTTTCTTTCCTCTCTAAAGTTAACATTGTCCGTTATTACTTCATCAGTGTTTCCTTTCCATTATATTCCTTTCATTTAACTTTTCCCTTTAATTCTCTCTTCTTACTCCTCATTCCACTCCATTTTATATTTCCTTCTAGTTTTCCTTCTCCTCCTCCCTCACTCGACCTTCTTTCTTTTACTTTCTCACCCTTTATCTCCCTTGCCTGTCTTCTCTCTCTACTTCCTATTGCACCTGCGACATCATTCGCTTCTTTCCATTTTTTCCTTCTCCACTTGCCTTCTCTCATTCCCATTTATCCTCCTCTTGCATTTCTCTTCTAGTTAAGGGGTCATTTGCCTTTCATGATTAGGCTATTGGAGCCTCCTAAACTCTCCAGACAATTATACGAATTTGATTTCCAATCAGTTTTATTGTAGTTGTCTATGTTTTGGCATAGTTTTTGCAACTCAGTTAAAAGCTAAACACACACACACACACACACACATATATATATATACACACACACATATATATATACACACACACACACACACACACACACACACACACACACACACACACACACACATACACACACATACACACAAACACACGTAAATTACCTCCGCTTGGTCTGCCATGTCTCGTATGTCACCCTTGGGATGAGAAGTCTTTGTCTTGCACGTGGCCTTCCTTCCATTCTTCTGCTCTTCCCCACTCTCTCTCGAGACAACCACCTTGCCGTTGGTGAGAGAGCTTGTGTGATCTGTTTGAATTTTGCTAGCTATGCTGGGGGACATTTAGTCCAGTTGGGTTACCCGTGCCAGAAAGGTAGCGTTATTAGGATCCTGACTAAGAGTTGTCAAATCTTCATGTTAATATTAAGTTTCACAACTGCTCTCCAACTGTCCTAACAAAAAAAAAAAAAAAAAAAAAAAAATCTTCATCACTTTCGATATAAGTTTTTATTGTTAAGGACCTCACCAGCTACCTTATGCCGTGTGAGAAGGGAGGCTTTGGAACCTCCTAAAACAACGCCTTTTAACGCTCACAGGTTTCGAAAGGGCTGAGATTGAAGGGATCTCAGGCGTGTGGGGTACGAGTAATGGAGATGCCTCAGGACCCCCGTAGGTATTCTCTTAGATTAATAAGCCTGACCAGCTCCCTGTGACCGTTCTTAGGTGCCTAAAGGCTCGGCTGCTCTTTGGTGAGAGAGCTTTCGTGCCTCGCTGGCTGCCAGGCCAGTAAAAGATCTCGGATTAAGTCGTGGACATTTAGTTTTACTATTTGCTTTAAGTTTGGCCGCGGATGGAGGATTAGTAGGGATTAGTAGGACGACGGTTACACTTCAAGCACCCCTGTCGAAAAATCAGAGTCCCATTTACTTAGGACTCTTGTGCTGCTCAGTTGGGAGCTGCGGCACGATTGGGGCCGTCCGGCCCAGGGGAGACCTTAGGGTTGGTGTGCTTGGCTCATAAGGTTTCTGTTGGCCGAACGACCGAAAACCTTCTAGAAGTAGGCGGATGAGACTTATGCGAGACCAAATCACATTACCCTTTCTTTTGTATTATTGGTCCTAAATTGAATTGAATTAGAGCGAGATGACTGGTCCATCAGCAAGAAAATTTACATGTACTACATGCAAGGTGTACCGCTGGTGTGAGGACTTCAGCGGGAGGAGTGCGAGCGACCTAGACTCCTCGAGTGTTTGCGACTTTTGCAAACTCGAGGAGAGGTTGATGAAGCACATCTCACTGCTCACGAAGGAGAACAACTCCCTAAAGGAGGAAGTTCTCCGGATGGACTCACAGAGGTGTGACTGCCATGTGAGAGACAAGGCAGTCCAAGGAGCTTCTTCACCTGAGAGCTCCACCACGGCGGTAAAGACCAAGAAGAAGAAGAACAAAAAGAAGAAGAACAAGAAGAAGAAGAACAACAAGAAGAACAACAACAATGAAGAAGGAAAAGAGACTGCAGAAGGAAAAGAGACTGCAGAAAAGTGTGATGGAAAAGAGGAGGAGAATATGGAGAAGGGAGAAAAACCCAAGACAGTTGAGGAGGGATTAGAGGAAAGTGAGGAATCAAATAAGAAGGAAAAGAAAATGAAGAAGGTAAAGAAGACGAAGAAGAAGCAACCTGGAGGAAGTGACGAGCCCGGCAGGAATTCAAAACACTCTCGGGTTCCTCACAAGGCATCTCGTGCTCCTACCAAGGAGAGGCCTGTGGATATACACATTGTAGGTGATTCCCAGGCACGAGGGCTGCAACCCCTAATGGCAGATCGCCTTCACACTTCTGTGAAGGTGAATTGTTTGCCAGGTTATGGCAATGCTGACCTCCGAAAGGAAGCTGAGAGGATCCAAACGTCCAGATCTGCTGTCATTGCACTCATGGTGAGTGGTAATGACATCTACCTGAGAAATGGTAGAGTAGGCATGACCGAAGGAGTCCTCTCGGATGTGCTCGGTGCAGTAGATGACTGTGGGTTAAAAACCCGCAGAAGGGTAGTTGTTGGCATGCTCCCAAGGAGAGGCCCTTTAGGGACTGCTCTGTCAAAGAACATTGCAGTAAATCAGCGCCTGGCTGATTTGTGTACTGCCGAGGGGGTGTTCTTTGTGGACCCCTACACCTCACTCTTTGGTAGAGACGACCTCTACCAGAGGGATGGTACACATCTCTCACTAAAGGGGAAAGAAGTGCTTTCCAAATTAATGGAAGACGCCGTCCGAAGATGTCTCAGGAGCACTCGACCGAGCGTGGAGGAGAGCCCTCGTCGCTATGCTAGAGTGACCCCAGAGAAGACATTCGCTGAGATCCTGAAGAAGGATATCCCCAGCACTACCAAGACAATGTCCAAACCGGGAAACGGAGGAGTATAGGGAGCCCTGCAGTTGGGGGTTCCCTGAAGGTTCTATTGTTCAACGCCAGGTCCATCCGAAACAAGTTTTTGGAACTGCGGGCCCTCGTTGCGACAGAGGAACCCGAGATGGTGGCCATAACGGAGTCATGGTTGAGAACCTCAGACAGAGATCTTGAAGGGGAATTCGTGATTCCAGGCTACCAACTCTTCCACAAAGATAGAGAGGACAGAGGGGGTGGTGGTGTGCTGTTGTATGTAAAGAACTCCATCAAATCGATGACCTGCAACATCACATCGAACCACGAGCTCCTTGGAGTTGACCTAGAAATAGGCACTGCAAAATACAGAACCCTGCTGCTTTATAGACCCCCTGGACAACTCAATGAGATGGACAGGGACCTATACCAGTTGCTGGGTGAAATAGTGGACGGCAGGGTGTGCATCCTTATGGGGGACTTCAACACACATGTTGACTGGGAAACCAGAGAGCCCTCTGCCGAGAACACACCACTCTTGGAGTTTGTAAATGATGAATTCCTCACTCAATGGGTAAGGGAGCCAACAAGAGGTGCTAACATACTCGACTTGGTCCTCACCTCCGAGGATGACATCATTCAAGACCTCTCTGTAAACGAAGAAATAGGTGGAAGCGACCACAAGCTTATAAGATTTTCAGTTAAGGTCCCTAATATGGAGTCCGTGACCCCGGTGCATAGAAAATTAGACATGGGGAGAGCGAACTTTGCAGGTCTTCGTGAAAGCGTTGCTGAAATAGAACTAGAAGAGGGAGAGAGTGCTGATGATCTGTGGAGGTCATTCTTGTCTTCCTTCATGGAACTTCAGTCGCGCTTTATTCCTCTGAAGGGAACAGGTCAGAAGTTCATTCAACCTAAGTGGTTTAATCGGGAAATCCGTAACCTACTAAGGGAGAGGAGAACTGCGTATCGTCGAGCGAAGACATCTGGGGACTTTGACGGTCATAGAAGACTGAATCGAAACGTGAAGTCCAAAATAAGGGCGGCTAAGCGTGCTGAGGAGGTTCGTGTGGCTAGACTCTGCAAAGAGAACCCCAAGGAGTTTTTCAGTTATGTGAATGGCCATAAACCAATCCGACGCAGGATCGGTCCCTTGGTGAATGAGGATGGAGCATTGATGCACTCTGATACAGAAAATGCTAACCTCTTAAATGAGTACTTCTCTTCAGTGTTCTCTGAGGAGAGTGGTCCCATTCCCGAACCTTTGGACTCCTTCAGTGAGAAGTTGGAGTCAATGGTCTTCACCCAAGAAGAAATCGAGAGAAAAATAATCGAATTAAAAGCAAACAAGTCCCCTGGTCCGGATGGGTTCTTACCTAGAGTGTTGAAAGAAGTGCATGGTGAAGTATCACGGCACCTGTGCATGGTCTTCAACAGGGTAATCCAGACTGGATGCGTTCCTAGAGACTGGCGTGAGGCAGAGGTGACTCCTATCTTCAAGAAGGGAGATGCTCGCCAACCGTCAAACTACAGACCCATCAGTTTAACCTCGATAGTCTTTAAACTCATGGAGAGCATCATGGTGGAAAAAATAACAGCACACTTAGAATCAAATTTGCTACTGAGGGGTTCCCAGCATGGGTTCCGGCAGCACCGGTCATGCCTCACAAATCTGGTGGAATTCTTCCATTTTGTTTTCAGTGAGAATGATCGGGATAAAGCGGTCGATGTTGTCTACTTAGACTTTCAGAAAGCCTTTGATAAGGTACCCCACCGCCGTCTCCTTCGGAAAGTGCGTGCACTGGGCATAGACGGAAATGTGGCAAATTGGATAGAGAACTGGCTAAGTGACAGACGGCAGCGGGTGGTAGTGAATGGACAGGCTTCAGAGTGGGTGCCCGTTACTAGCGGTGTTCCCCAAGGTTCTGTTCTGGGACCACTACTGTTTATCATCTATGTTAATGACGTGGATGGTGACATGGTTGCCAAGATTTCCAAATTCGCCGATGATACTAAGCTTGGTATGAATGTCGCGAAAGAAGGAAATACTACCCGCTTACAAGAAGATCTTAGGAAGATCGGGGAGTGGTCTGACACGTGGCAAATGCCATTTAACGTGAACAAATGCAAAGTTATGCATATAGGCCACAGAAACCCCCGAACAGAGTATAACCTTAAGGGCAATGCTCTCGTAAGCACTGATACTGAGAAAGACTTGGGTGTAACTATCACCAGTGACCTCAAGTTCTCAAAGCAGTGTATTGAGGCTGAGAAGAAAGCCCAAAGGATGTTAGGGTACATAAAGCGACAGTTTGGATACCGGAACAAGGAGATAGTACTTTGTCTGTACAATTCCCTTGTCCGACCGCACCTGGAGTATGCAGTCCAGTTTTGGAGTCCTTCTTACCGGAAGGATATCGCTAGATTGGAACGAGTGCAAGCCAGGGCAACCAAACTTATACCCTCTCTTAGACACAAGAGCTATAAAGAGCGGTTGGTAGAACTCGATCTGTTCTCTTTGGAAACCCGGAGACTGCGTGGTCAGCTTATCGAAGTGTTTAAAATACTACGAGGCTTTGACAATGTAGACTACAGGGACATTTTCCAACTCAGTGAGGGCACAACCAGGAATCATGGCTACAAACTTGAACTGAAGCGATACAACCGTGATCTGTGTGGTAAGTTCTTTACATACAGCATCTGCGGTACTTGGAACGCGCTTCCTGCTGATGTAGTCAACAGCAACTCTGTGGATCAGTTCAAGTCCAGATTAGACAAAGCCTTAAACCACCGTCTAGGTGTTTAAGCCGTTGTGCGAGTGTTCCTTGATGGTTTCACATAACACATTCGAGGACGGTCGCCTACTTGCGCAACTAAACCCACAGGCACCCTCTTTGTATGGATCGTAAGGTCCCCTAGGGTACTTCTTTTCCTTGTAACTCCTTTCCTCTTTTCGTTCCGTCAGTACTAAAGGTAAATGCTACGCTCTCTTTCACCTGCCAGGCCGTGTGGGCGGCGGTCCAGGGGAATTGCAGATGGGCGCGTGCGAACGTACACAAACACTTCTTTCTATACATGTGTGTGAATGGTTTTATTTGGTCTTAATTAATAATCCTGCGTCATAGTACCTGATTAAAACCTTCCATTATTATAAATACTGGACACATTTCGAAGCATTAAACGATTTTGCTCACTTTGAAGTAAAATTGTGTAATATGATTACGAAGTAGCACTAGGGTCTAGTTTTTTTTTTTATATGTTCCGACACTGGACATAGGCTTCATCAGGACCGTTACCGTGGCCCAGGTCAACTGCTACTCACACACACACACATCACGACTTCCGAACTGGTTCCCAGCCACAGAGAGAAGGAAGTGAGGGTAATTCCAAATTCCCAAATACTGCAGATGTTATGGTACCAGCGAGGGTGTTTTATGAGGTTCGGTGGCCTTATAGTTAGTGCCTGAAACTCAAATCGGAAGAGTAAATATTCTCAAGCCCTCACCCGAGAGGAATCGATCTCCCGACCGATAGATTTCGAGTCTAGAACACTAACCACTTGGCCACCTCCCCTCTCGCCAAGAATGTATACGAATATGAACGACATCTAAGCTTAGAAGAAAATTTACTTCTTTAAATAATGCCCCCTGGTCTAACGACTTTGAAAACAGCACTTAATCGATAGAAAACATCTTGCTGGCCCATGGAACAGTCATGCATCCATCTCTAGTTTTCGTAACTCAAAACTTAATTTACTGTAATGTAGTGGAATAATCTAACACATGTCATACGGTTACCCTGCCCTGTGTGTGAAGCAGATGCAATTTCTTTTACCAGCAGTATTTTTCCTTCAGTCATATCTAGCCAATTCCAGCAGTGTCATACTTCCCCCCCTTTATCATTCTCATGCATCATATTCCATACTCTCTCTCTCTCTCTCTCTCTCTCTCTCTCTCTCTCTCTCTCTTTAACTTTGCACTTTAACTTTACAGTATTAATATTTAATTTCTTTCTCGGTGTATTCCTATACTTTGGTTGACCCTTTACCACCATCCCCCAGCCCCTATCTGACCCTAAATTCCCAAACCACATTAACACCTGTACTCCAATTTAACCGTCATCCTACCCACTAGTTTGATTGACACACTCACCTCACCTCACACACCCGTATACGAGTGTGTGTCTTTTCCCAGCCCTTAGCTTACCTTGTGGTCATTTTCCACTCCTACCTCCTCACACCACCTTGGTAATTATCTCTACTCCCCACTAGATAATCCCCCCTCCCTGCTGTCACTAACCAGATAATCTTCCTTCCTACTGACATTAACTAGATAAGCCCCCCTCACTACTGACACAAACTTCACCTTTCATTTCAACAACCCCTCCTACCCGTGTGTTAACTAAATTAATTAGTAAATAAATTACTTAATAAATAAATTAATAATTAACTAATAAACAAATTAATAATTAACTAATAAACAAACTAACAATAGTTAACTAATAAATAAATTAACAAATAAATTAATAAATAAGTTAATAAATAATTTAATAAATTAATAAATCAATAAAATAATACATTATTTAATAAATTAATAAATATATTCATAAATAAATTACTTAATAAATTAATTAATAATTAACTAATAAACAAATTAACAATAATTAACTAATAAACAAATTAACAATAATTAACTAATAAACAAATTAACAATTAAATTAATAAATAAATTAATTAATTAATAAATAAATAAAATAATAAACTATTAAATAAATTAATGAATTAATAAATAATTTAATAGATTAATAAATAATTTCATAGATTAATAAATAATTTAATAAATTAATTAATAAACAGTTTTAATAAATTAGTTAATAAACTATTTTAATAAATTAATTAATAAACAATTTCAATAAATTAATTAATAAACCATTTTAATAAATTAATTAACAAACCATTTTAATAAATTAATTAATAAACCATTTTAAGAAATTAATAAATTATTTGATAAATCAATAAATAACTTAATATATCAATAATAACTATTTAATATATTAATTAGTAAATATTTAATAAATTAATAAATAATTTAATAAATAAATAAATTAACTAATAAATAATTTAATAAACTAATAGATAACTTAATAAATTAATAAATAACATAATAAATAATTTAATAAATTAATAAATAATTTAATTAATAAATTAATAAATAATTTAACAAATTAACAATAAATTAATAACTATCACCATGGCACCTCAACTAACCTGTTCTACCTGCTCTGGTACTTTCGGCCCTACTATTTTCGCGAACAGAGACGTCCTTGTTTGTAGATTTTGCAACTTACGAGAGGATAATTTGACCGACTTGAAGGCAGCACAACGCAAGATTGAGGCCTTGAGTGAGAAGTTGGAAACACTACAGGAATTCGTCACTCTCAACGTAGGAATGACATCGACGCCTACAGCACCCGTCGACACAGCCCCCGTACAGACTGCCTCTACACCCTTACCTCCACCGGCACCACCAACTACACCATCTCCACGGGAGGAGTTCCGCGTTGTCAGGAACAACATTCGACCCGCAAGGAACATTATTCCCATCACTACGTGCCAGAACCGCTTCAAGATCCTGGCCCAAGACGACGATGAAGACGACACCGAGGCCAGGCTGGTTGGTGACTCCATGGTAAGGGGTCAACTCACCGAGTTTTGTGGCCGAGCACCCAAGTCGAGGAAGCGATTTTGCATCCCGGGTGGCGGCCTAGACGACGTGATTGACTCAGTGGACGAAGTGACAAGCCTGGCCCCCGACAACACCACGTACGTCATCCACGTTGGAACCAACGATGTATTCAAGACCAGATCGGAAGAGCTCCTCAACAAGTACCGACAGATGATTGCGAAGTTCAAGGAAAAGACGAACAACATCATCCTTTCTGGAATCATCCCCCGCAGACAAGCAGACACCCGTTTCTTCAACACCGCTACTAGTATCAACCGACGACTTGCCAACATCTGCAACGAGGAGAACGTCGTTTTCGTCAACACATGGGACAACTTTTATTTTGATGACTCGTTGTTCTCAGATGATGGTGTCCATCTGAATCAGGTAGGAGCAGCCCGTTTAGGATGTTTGCTAAACGACGCGGTCATCAACCATCGTACAAAAAACGGGACTGCCCAGGTACTTCAAGGTCAAGTAACGTAATACGAACAAACAGAATAACACGGGCAAACGTGCAGTTACCCAACCGAAATAGTCTAAAGGTTTTTTATGTTAACGCTCGCAGCATCCATAACAAATTCACAGATCTAGAGGAAATAACGCTTACAGAAAATTATGATATAATCGGCATTACAGAATCGTGGCTAAATACTGAAAATAGAGACTTCCTAGCAGAGTATAAAATTCCTGGCTATACAATATTTGAGAAAGGTCGAACTAATAAAAGGGGAGGCGGAGTACTATTATATATTAAAGATGACCTCAAACCGATCTTATTATCAAAGCCCAATATCGCTAACGTAGACACACTATATATACTCATTAGAAATAAATTCGGGATGAAACTTTTGTTAGCCTTATTATACAGACCCCCAGCTCAAGCAGTACAAACCGACCGTGATATCTATGAACAAATTAACGAGATGAGTAACACGCAAGAAGCCGTAATTCTTGGCGATTTTAATTTACCAGTAACAAAATGGGGGGAACCATTATCAGCTCACTATGGTCAAGACCTTTATACTAACTTACAAGAGAGCTCTCTTATCCAATTTGTTAATAGTCCAACTCGTGGAAATAACGTTCTTGACCTAGTATTTGCAACAAAAGAAGACTTGATAGCGAATATTAACGTGGGTGATGAGTTTACTAATAGCGACCACCGCATAATCACATTCAGTATAAATTTCAATAGAAGTGAAATAAATTACAGCTACGAAAAAATCCCCGACTTTAGAAAAGCTAATTTTCACCAACTCAGAGCGATACTAAAAGATACCGATTGGAAATGTCTGCGAGACACTATTAACATTAATACACAATGGAACTTTTTCACTAATGCGTATGCAAAAACGGTCAAAGATAGCATACCGTTAAAAAACCGACGTTCAGCACAAAACTTAAAGCCCAAGTGGTGGAGTAAAGAGATAGCCGACTGTTTACGCGCCAAAAAGAACGCCCATAATAGAGTAAAAATCACAGACGACAATAACGAGCGGGCCAAGTTTTCAGACTTACGAAGAAAAGCCCAAAAGTTAATCAAACAGAGTAAAAAGGCCATTGAAAAACACGTTGCAAATCAAAGTAAGACAAACCCGAAAGAGTTCTACAGTTATATTCGGCATAAGAAAGTACTCACGTCAACTATCGGACCACTACTTGATGAGAATGGGGACTTTACTACAGATGAAGAGCGAATGAGTGGTATCCTTAACTCTTTCTTTGCATCAGTCTTTACTACAGAAAACCCGAACGATATACCAGCAGTAACAACAGTCCAAAACGAAAATACCGAGGTATTAAGTAATATCAGCATAACTGAAAGTGACGTAATAAAATGTATTGATAAATTAAATGTAAATAAGTCACCTGGGCCAGACACGATCTCCCCTCGCGTATTAAAGGAAGCAAAAAGCGAAATAGTAAAACCTCTGACTCTGCTCTTTAACTATTCTTTACACACTGGAACAATACCTGACGAATGGAAACTCGCTAACGTAACACCAATATTTAAAAAAGGCAGCAAATCTCTACCTAGCAACTATCGCCCTATCAGCCTAACCTCAGTCGTATGCAAAATGCTAGAGACAATCATACGAGATAAACTTACAAATCACTTAGAGGAAAACAACTTACTTAGAGACACTCAACACGGTTTTCGTAATAAACGCTCTTGCCTAACGAACCTATTAGACTTTTTAAATGACATTTACAATGAATATGATAAGAGTAAAGCAGTAGACATAATTTATCTAGATTTCCAAAAGGCCTTTGACAAAGTTCCCCATAAACGCTTAATATCTAAACTAAAATCACACAGAATCCAAGGCGATACCGTAAGATGGATAGAGAACTGGCTAAGAAACCGAAAACAACGCGTGGTAATAAATGGAAAATCTTCTAGTTGGACAGGCGTTACAAGCGGGGTGCCACAGGGGTCAGTTTTAGGGCCAATCCTATTCCTAGTTTACATAAACGACATAGACGAAGGCCTCTCATGCATAATATCGAAGTTTGCTGACGACACCAAAATTGCAAATACAGTACTCACTAACGCACAGACTAAAGAAATGCAAGATAATCTCGATAAATTGTCAAATTGGGCGAAAACTTGGCAAATGTCCTTCAATTCAGATAAATGTAAAGTGCTCCACATCAGATATCATAACGTAGCAGCAAACTACTCGTTAAATGGTAAGCAACTTAAAAGCGTGGATCAAGAGACAGACTTAGGGGTAACAGTATCAAGTAACCTAAAACCCAGTCAGCAGTGTACGGAAGTAATTAAGAAAGCAAATAAAACTATCGGCTTTATCGGCAGAGCATTCGAGTATAAATCTAAAGACACAATCCTCACTTTGTATAATTCCTTGGTCCGTCCCCTTATGGAGTATTGTGTTCAAGCCTGGTGCCCGTATTACCAGAAAGATATAGCAAAATTGGAACCAGTCCAACGTAGAGTTACTAAAATGATACCAAGTCTGAGAAATAAAACGTACGATGAGCGCCTAAGCGAATTAAATCTATTCCCATTGACACAACGTAGACTAAGAGGTGACTTAATCCAGGTATTTAAAATAATCAAAGGCATAGATAATATGGACTGCAACAAATATTTCACTATTGATCAATCAAACTACACGAGAGGAAACGGCTGCAAAATCATAGGCAAATCTTTTAACTCGCACGAATCAAAGAATTTCTTTTTTAACCGAGTCGTCAACTTATGGAATGGGCTTCCCCGTAACGTAATTGACTGTAACACCGTAGACAGCTTCAAACGTCGCTTAGATAAACACCTTGCGTCTAATCCCCGACTTACAATGTTTACTAATGAATAATTTTTGCCCATTACAGGTGGCAAGTTAGCCAAATTTCACCTACTTTCTATCTTTCCTATAAAAAAATTTCCTTGTGGAGTATTTCTGCCAACCCCACAAGGTTCCCATTCCTGACATTATTTCCTGTACGGCTCAGGCCGGAGGGAGTGGAGGGTGGGGAGAGAGCCTTCTACTTTGCTATCCTTACCTACGACTATCACTGGGGAGTAATTCATTCTCTACCAGTAACCTTCTAATCAGGTCACCTCGTTTGGACCGTAAGGTCTGTTGTGGTCTGTGTTTCTATGTAACTCTATGTAACTCTCTCTCTCTCTCTCTCTCTCTCTCTCTTTATGTACTATTAATTTATCTAGCTAGCTACCGGTCTCTCTCTCTCTCTCTCTCTCTCTCTCTCTCTCTCTCTCTTTATTTACTATTAATTTATCTAGCTAGTTACCGGTCCCTCTCTCTCTCTCTCTCTCTCTCTCTCTCTCTCTCTCTCTCTCTCTCTCCTATTCATCTATCTAACCAACAACCGGTATATGTCTATCTTTCACATTCTATATACCCTCTCTCTCTCTCTCTCTCTCTCTCTCTCCTGCCGTCGTCGCCACCCACCACACTCCCTCCTCTTCCATGCCACAAGCAAGTCTTCCTGCACTCCCTCCAGCGGTATTTGTCCCTCCCTCTCTCCCTCCTTCCACCTTCTCTCACCATTTCCCTCTCTCCCTCCTTCCATCCTCTCCCTCTCTCCCTCCTTCCACCATCTCCCTTTCTCCCTCTTCATCTACCTCCCTCCCTCCTTCCACCCTCTCCCTCTCTCCCTCCACCATCTACCTCCCTCTCTCCCTCCTTCCACCCTCTCACTTCCCCCCTGACCCCTCCATATTGCCGAGCAGCAACTCTCTCTCTCTCTCTCTCTCTCTCTCTCTCTCTCTCTCTCTCTCATATCAAACTCTTATCTTCCTCCACGAATCTGGTAACATCATACCCATTCCTCCACCCTCTCTTTTACCTCACACACACACACTGGCAGCACCCCTAACACACACACACACCACCCCTCACACACTCCCACCCCCTCCATTCACACCCTCACCCCCCTCCCTTCACACCCTCACCCCCCTCCCTTCACACACTCCCACCCCTCATCCCCCTCCCTTCACACCCTCACCCCCCTCCCTTCACACACTCCCCCCCCCTCTCTTCACACACTCCCACCCCTCCCTTCACACTCCAGTGCCCCTCACATCAAACCTTAATACCTCTCCCACCCCACCCCAATCCAATCAACCCCCCCCCCCTCCAGGACACAAAAACTATTCCAGCCCCAGTAGCTCCCCTCCTTCCCCTCCCTCAACAACCCCCCCACTCCCCCCCCATCTTTCTCTACCCTCCCCACTCCCCCACTCCTTCTACATGTAATTTAATGAAATGTAATGTGATTTGATGTAATGTAATGTAAGGTCGTAATGAGTTTGAATAATGTAATATAATGTAATATCCTCCCCACTCCCCCCTCTTCCTCTATCCCTCTCCCCACTCCCCCCTCTTCCTCTATCACTCTCCCCACTCCCCCCTCCTCCTCTACTACTCTCCCCACTTCCCCTCCCTTCCTGTACAACCCTCCCCACTCCCCTCTTTCTACAACCATCCCCCTCCCCTCTCCCTCCTTCTACAACCGTCCCCACTCCCCTCTTTCTACAACCCTCCCCCTTCCTCTACTACTCCCCACACTCCCCCCTCTTTCTACAACCCTCCCCCCCTCTTCCTATACTACTCTCCCCACTCCCCCTCCCTTCCTCTATAACCCTATACCCACTCCCCCCTCTTCTCTACTACTCTCCCCACTCCCTCTCCCTTCCTCTATAACCCTACCTACTCTCCACTCACTCCCCTCTTCCTACTCCACTACTCTGTCCACTCTTTTCCCCTCTCCCTCAACAACCCTCTCCATTCCCCTCCCTCTCTCCACTGCTCTTCCACTCTCCACTCACTCCCCTCTCCCTCAGCAACCAACTTCATTACTCTCCCTCTCTCCAATACTCTTCCACCACTCTCCACTCGCTTCCCTCCCTCCTTCACCTCAAACACCTTAAACCGGTCCAATAAACCTATCCAGAAAGCAGTCTCCATGCAGCAGACACACAGACACACACACACACACACACACACACACACACACACACACACCAACCAGTTACTTACCTTACCACAATCCACATGCATACACATAAAACCACATAGTAACCATCCATTTACCACACTCAATATAAACACACAGGAACCATTTACTCCACTCGATATGCCCACAAAACTGATTACCACACTTTACATGCATATAAAACAACACAACAATCGGATATTTCACTCTAAATACACACACAATCATTTAACCAAACTCTATATACACACAGGAGTCATTTACCCAACTCATATACACACAGGAGTCATGTACCCCTCTCTACATACACAGCAACCGGTTACTTCATTTTATATACACACAGTAACCATTTACCCAACTCATATACACACACAGAAGTCATTTACCCCACTCATATACACACACAATCATGTACCCAACTCTATTATACACACAAGAGTCATGTACCCCTCTCTTCATACACACAGCAACTATTTACCCCTCATATACACACAGGAGTCATGTACCCCTCTTTTATATACACAGCAACCGGTCCAATAAACCTATCCAGCAAGCAGTTTCCATGCAGCCTACACACACACACACACACACACACACACACACACACACACACACACACACCAACCAGTTACTTTACCTTACCACAATCCACATAGCAAACATTTACTCCACTCTATATACACACAGGAGCCATTTACTCCACTCTATATGCACACAAGAACTAATTACCACACTTTACATAGATATAAAACAACACAACAATCGGATATATCACTTTATACACACACAACAACCATTTACCCCACTCTATAATATTGAGTTGGGTAAATGATTGTGTGTATAATTATAGAGTGGGGTATATGACTCCTGTGTGTATATTATACATACAGGAGTCATATACCCCACTCTATACACACACAATCATTTACCCAACTCCGTATACACACAGGAGTCATGTACCTCTCTCTTCATACACACAATAGCCATTTACCCAACTCTATATACACACAGGAACAATTTACCAAACTCTACACACACAACACCACACGACAACCGGTTAGGCTCCTCCACTCTACAACACACAAAGGCACCACCACACCACATTAAGAACACGACATACTCCACTTTATTCTCTGTCCTTGTAATAAACATAATAAAGTGTAAGCCAAGTATCACCTTCACTATGTGTTTAATGGGGTCGCTTATACATGTGGTGGCACGGACAGGCTAGAGTTTAAGGTGGTAATTCTTTTTTAGTACATTGGAGTGCCTTGATTCCTCCAAAGTATGCAAGGAAACAGGACCAGATGAACAAAAATAATGGTGTTCTGTTGCTTGGAATAGTTTGGAGGATTCAGTTACTCCAGATTTACCAACACAAAACTTCCTCCTTAAGGGACCCTGTGCATGATGTAGTCAGAAAATTGGAGGTAAATGAGTCCTTCAAATATTGCCACGAAACAAACTCCTATACGGAAGGAGCTTGTTTCGTGGTATATAGTCAGGAGGAATCAGAAGCCTCTAATTCTCATACACGATCACAGAGTCCTTAATAGTATTTGAACGATCTTCGGTTTGTATATGTCAATTAGTACAGAACAAACTCAGCTTATACTATACGATTCGATTATTTCCCTGGGTTCATGACAAAAAAAAAAAAAAAAAAAATCATATATTATTGAAACACATGAGCTTCACAACAAATTTTTTCATGCTATATTTTTCTTACGTGATTTGTTTTTATCAAGTAACCTATTTTTTTTTTCCCCCCAGGAGGCGTCCCAGGCCAAGGAGGATGTGTGAAATGAGGGTGGCAGCTGTGGTTGTGGTGTTGTTGTTGGTGATGATGACAGACCTGGCACTCCCTTATCCCACCCACACCACACCCACCACACCACTACCAGCACAACAGGTCAGTCATCTCACACCCACCCAACCCCACCCACCTACCTCCCTTACTCTTGTTGTTCGTATATCCTTAATCTAACCCGATCCTCCATGCAAGCACACATACACACACTAACCCGATCCTCCATGCACACACACACACATACACGCACTAACCAGATCCTCCATGCACACACACACACACACACTAACCCGATCCTCCATGCACACACACACACACACACAATAACCCGATCCTCCATGCACACACACACACACACACACTAACCCGATCCCTCCATGCACACACACACACTAACCCGATCCTCCATGCACACACACACACACACACACACACACACACTAACCCGATCCTCCATGCACACACACACACACACACACACACACACATACACTAACCCGATCCTCCATGCACACACACACACACACTAACCCGATCCTCCATGCACACACACACACACACACACACACTAACCCGATCCTCCATGCACACACACATACACACTAACCCGATCCCTCCATGCACACACACAAACACACACACACACACTAACCCGATCCTCCATGCACACACACACACACACACTAACCCGATCCTCCATGCACACACACACACACACACTAACCCGATCCTCCATGCACACACACACACACACACACACACACTAAACCGATCCTCCATGCACACACACACACCCACACTAACCCGATCCTCCATGCACGCACACACACACACTAACCCGATCCCTCCATGCACACACACACACACACACACACTAACCCGATCCTCCATGCACACACACACACACACTAACCCGATCCTCTATGCACACACACACACACACACCCACACCACTATATACAAGCACAACAGGTCAGTCATCTAACCCCCCCTTACCCCCGCCTACCCGCACCCCCTTACTCTCGTTGTTGGTCTACCCTCAATCTAACCCGATCTCCCAAGCACACACACACACACACACACACACACACACACACACACACACGCACACAACACAGAAGCAAGAGTCCACACACACACATAAGCTACACTGACCTCGCCCTGATTTTCTTGCAATGGTAGAAAAAAAAACAAATCTTACAAAATTACAAACTCGGGATTGTGTATACTCGAGGGAAAAGTAGGATGTCTTTTTCCACTGATGCAAAAAAACAAAAATAAAAAAATAAAAAAATTGGAAAAAAATTATCTGCTGTTAATAAGTCGAAGAAATCTGCACCGTGCGAATTAAAAGTTGTCGTATGTAGGGTTAAGGGGGTGCGGGAGTAGGGGACAGGCTTGGGGGGGGACTGGGGGGGTGCGGAAATAGGGGGACAGGCTTGGGGTGGGTAGAAAGCCTGTCCCCTATTCCCGCAACCCCCTACCCCCCCCCACCCAAGCCTGTCCCCCTACTCCTGCACCCCCCAAAACCACCACCCCCCCCAAGCCTGTCCCCTTATTCCCGCACCCCCTTAATGAGAGGTTCCTTTGTTGGTGACTTGGAAGGTTACTGATTCCTCCTATAAAACTTTGCCACGAAACAGATCCCCTTATTATATAGTACCATTGAGGGAGTCTGTTTTCTGGTATAGTTAGGAGGAATAAGTATAGCCTTCCAATTTACCAACAAGAGAACCTCCCCTTCAATGTTATAGTTTTTAATTAAGGACCCTATGATCGTGTATGGGAATTGATGACTACTGATTCCTCCTGTCTATGCCACGAAACATGCTCCTTCCATATAGGCAGTGTTTCGTGGCAATATTTGAAGTACTCACTAACCTCCAATATTCTGACTATACATTACGGGGTCCCTTAAGGAGGAGGTAATACACTTTGGGTACACTGAACAGCCTTGACTCCTCTAAAAGTACACCAGAAAACAGATCCAGAAGAGCAAAAGTAAATAATGGTGCCCTTTTGCTTGTAAGAGATTGGAGAAATTTACCTGCTCCAGATTTACCAACACTGAACTCTACTCCCTTAATTAATATTTTGCACGTCATGACTGCTTTGTTTCCCCCCGACCTGTTTGTCAGAAAATATAATACAAACTTTTTTATCTGTTGTTTAATTTATGAGGGTACGATGGTTGTGTTAGTATTGGTAGTGGTAGAAGTAAGTTTGGTGTCATAGTAGTAGTAGTGGTAGTGGTTTGGTGTTAGTGGTAGTGGTAGTAGTTTGGTGTCATAGTTATTGTTGTTAGTAGTAGTAGTGGTTGTGGTAGTACTTTGGATTAGTAGTAGTGGTTGTGGTAGTAGTTTGGTGGTAGTGGCAGTAGTAGTAGTAGTGGAGGTAATAGTTGAATAATATTATAATAGAGTACGAGGGAGGGAAGGTCTACAGGGGTGACTGGGTATGTGAGTTGCAGACCCATGTACACCCGAGCTCGTAAATTCACGATCACGTACTTAGATGTTTATACCATTTGAGCTGGTAACATTTATTTGGTGAGGAATCAGAGTAGGTGGAACATAGTAGAGGGTCGTGATACAATCTTTCACCTACAATGACACCTTCCCCACACAGTGTTACCAGCTCAGATGACATAAACATTTGGGGACGTGCTCGCGAATTTACGAGCTCGAGAGTACCCAATAAACTGACTGACTGACTGACCCACGGTTCCCCAATTCGCCCGCCTTCCCTTGATAAAACCTCTCAGTATAAGTTGCCTTTGATGAAGCAACGTACGATTTCATTTTGGTATATATTCATTTAGTTAAGGTGATGCAGACTATAATAAGCCAACACTCACTTCATGACTCTTGTGTAATGGGAAGGCAGAGAGGTGTCTAATGTTTACGTCTCTGGGGCACGGATTATTGCCTGTCAATGTGCTGATGTGGGCCAATGTAACCATAATGCTATATTTTTTTCATAACCATAATGCTATATATTTTTTATAATTGTTTACATTCGGTATAGTAAAACAGGGGCAAATCTTGACTCTCTCTACACATAAATAAAAAGTTCTTGATTTAAGGGGATGGTATACTCTTGGTTCATTAGTAAGCCTTGATTCCTTCAAAGTATTCATGCTAGGTAGGAAACAAGCCCAGGTTAACAAAATAATTATAATGGTGTCCTGTTGCTTGGAATAGTTTTAGAGGAATCAGTTTCTCCAGATTTGCCAACACTGTACTTAACTCTTAAGAATATGGCAGACACTCGTGAATAAATACAATTCTTATCATTTTAATACCAACGTGAAGACAAGACAAATTAGTGTCCTCCCAAACCAAAAGTGTAGCATGAATAAAATTTTACGGTTACAAATATACATCTTATTCATTAATGATGGCAGTGGGAAAAGTAAAGCAATATAATAGTGACTGTGTAAAGGGCGTGGCAGCTGACCACCTTGACCTCCTTCTGATGACTACTCTCTATACAACAACAAGGTACAAATTACATCATACCCAACCAGCGAGAGAACCATTATGTGTATAGTACTGATTTATGAGATTACTGTTTACCTGACGACGACAACGCACCACCGGCCCCTTTCACCTCACGTCTCAGACTTACGGTAAATGTTGCATAAACCAGTCAACACAACTTCCCCAAAGATTTTATACAGCTACAAATCACCAAACATGTTATATATACCAGTCAACACAACTTCACCAAAGATTTATACATTTATACATATACCAGGCCTTCATCTCCACGCTGAAGGTAGCTCCGTCACGTCGCACACAACACAAATGCCCAAACATAGAACTCCCCACCCCCCACATCCCTAATCTCACATCCCTACGCCTCATCAGTAAGAAATAAGAACACTAAGTAGTAGAGAAAGAAAGAGCGAGCTATGGGAGGTAGAGGACGCTCAATCCTCACTTAGATAGACCCACCCATCACCAAAGATTTATACAGCTACAAAACACCAAACATGTTATTTTAAACCAGTCATCACAACTTCACCAAAGATTTAATCAACTAAAAAACACCAAAGATTATAATTCTGCAAAAACAACAAGTAATTATCTAAAATTTTTAAACCAGTCAACAAAACTTCACCAAAGATTTAATCAACTAAAAAACACCAAAGACTATAATTCTGCAAAAACAACAAGTAATTATCTAAAAATTTTAAACCTGTCAACACAACTTCACCAAAGATTTATGCTACTACAAAACACCAAAGATTAATATATAACAACAGAGCAAGCATTAGTTTATATATAGATGCTAAACACTCCATGGAATATACTTACTCAGACCATGTATCTAACGTCATATTATTATGTCAGTTATAGAAGCAAACCGGTACACTTTCTCCAGAGATTATAATACATATAAGACAAAAAAACAACAACAACACAATTTATACTTACAAGCTCCATCTCTTGGGTCCATTTGATAATGTCAGGTCAGTCAGCCATGTCACATGAGAAACAGTAACGGGAAATATAATTGAAGCACAACTGTTGAAGGAAGAAGTGACAGAGAGTGAGACAGTGAGTGAGTGAGTGGCTCGGGGGTTCAGTGTATATAAGGTCAGAGGGAATCATTCGAATGCTTCACAATCCTTTATAGTGCATGACGAGATGGAGAGTATTAAGAACCCTGCCACGAAACAAGCTCCTTCCATATAGGTGTGTGTGTTTCATGGCAACATTTGAAGGACTCATTTACCTTCAATATCCTAACTACATCACATGGACCCTAAAGGGGATAGTATACTTTTGGTACAGTTGGCCACACATGAAGCTGGTATGACTCGTTACTTGTGAGGTAGCTACAAAAGAAAGGAAAGTAAAAAAAGATGTAGTTTGTTGACAGGTAGACAGTAAAACATTATTACTGTCTGCTTGTCAACAAACTATAACTTTTGTTCACTTTCCTTCCTGTTGTAGGTAGGATATCTCACAAGTAGCGAGGCGTACCAGATTCATGTGTGGGCAACTATACATACATTAATGGAGTGCATCGATTCCTCCAAAGTATGTCAGGAAACGGGACGAGATTAATCAACTAGATGTTGCTTGGGACAGTTTGGAGGAATTAATCGGTTGCTCCAGATTTATACCAGCACCACCATAACAACTAACTAGATAGGGAAGTGTGACAGTAGATGTGATAATGGACAATAATTTTTCACATATCTGTACGGTACTGTATTATTAACATCTTACATTTAATTATACAGGCAAGTATCATTGTCTGTATCACCATTAATTATATCTGGTAAAAACAGACTATTAATAATAAGATGTTACTTTAGATTATGATGTGTAATTTATATATCATATAAGCACATATTATTCACAGGGCTAATGGAAACTTGCCTTATACAATCCTGCCTGACAACTTGTATTGGAGTTAAGGGGGAAATATTGTGTTGGTAAATCTGGAGCAACTGAATTCTCCAAACTATTCCAAGCAACAGAACACCATTATTTTTGCTCATCTGATCCTGTTGCCTGGCATACTTTGGAGGAATCAAGGCACTCCAATGTAACAAGTTGTACCGTAATTAAGCCTGTTTTTTTTTTTTTTTTTTTTTTTTTTTTTTTTCACTCTGACGCACAAGGGATCGAGAAATTGAGTATAGGTGTGTCCATGCGGATACATACACACCAAACACAGACACTCATCATCAAGCACATGCAGGGTAGGATGCATATGAGACGTTATACTGTACAGCCACAATCAAATACTGACACTTTCCTTCCATCGTAGTAAATATCTTGGTAATAAAGAACAACACGTGTTTGATTTTGCAGCACCTCATAAGAATAATAATAATAATTGAGGTGGTTGAGTTAACGTAAGATGTTGTATGATTATATTTTGATATGATACTGATTTATTTGCACGATGGGAGGAGAGTTTTCGTGGTTGATTTGACTGTAGATTGCCTTGACCTTGGCTGTACTCTTTAAGTTTAACGAGGAAATAAGAAAACCTTGCTATATAGGCCTGAATGATCCTGTACTGTACCACAAGGGAATAAGAAGACAGCGAGAGGGACAGCAAATAAGAAGAAAATACTGTATAGAAGGAAAGACGGGGCAACTGAAGAGAGGAAAGGGAATGGTATACAGTAGGCAATATACTTTAAGAGGAACTATTACATAACACCGTCCACATTATATATACTGTACAACACAACACCCTTTGAATAGCAACGTGCGTCAACTCTGCCTGCTAACTCTCTCCTTTTGTTTATACATAGAGGGAATCGAGGACTTGGCTGGTATTATGAAGGTCGTGGCTTTCCATTGTCACCTGAATTCCATGTAGCCACCAACTCTATTACATGATATCGTGATAACTAGAATTATACGTTTTAGTACTGCCCCAAGCACACAATATATTCATCTCGTGTTCCCTTTCTTCATCCTCTCGTCTCGTCATGGTAAACGAATGTATAATCAATTTCCTTGAGATCTGATTTAATGCATGGGTTGTCAGTCAATCAGTCAGTCATGTCGACATCTACATTTGGGTTTACTGCCACAAAAACATCAAGACGTGCGTAACCCTTAGTGAGTGACTTGTGCAATCTCGTCAATGATGGTCCAAGTAACATAGCATTTTTTTTTTACTATACTTTTACTATCGATGCTATCTGTCCTCCAGTTAAATATGCAGACGAATACAAATTGTTTTCCGACTGTACCGGCTCGTTTCCTGTACTTTGCATTCACTGGCATACAGAGCCAAGAACACAATATAAGCTGTCCTTGTGTGTCGGTACAAAAGGAAGCGAATGACCCCAATGATGGCACACAAAGCTCTGAGGTCACTTTCACCACCTGAGTCCCCTCGCTATGACGTGCCATGAGAACAGACAGACAGTGGAAGCAATACATGAATGAATACTGTATAACGACGCCCCTCTCTCTTCAACTGGTGGAAGGAGGTGAAGAAGGGTGTGCATGGGGTTGGTACTGAGAATATAATACTATGGTGGAATTGAAGATCTCTACTATAGGCACCAATGTATGTACTGTACCCTCTCCTTTTCTAGTGGGTTGGTAGTGAGAATTTAATATCAGAGTGAAAAATGAATATCTAATACCGCAATATTTCCCTTCCTTTAATATTTCTAGTAAGTTGATAGTGAGATTTTAACATCGGAGTGAAAATGAAGATAAAATACAACACTGTTTCCCTCCTTTTATTTTTATATTCCTTTTATTTCTTTTTTTATTTTATTTTTTTTGGTGAATTGGAAGGTCTCTAATTCCTCCAAACTATGCTAAGAAACAAAATCCCCTTTTTAGTAACATTGAGGGTGGTGTCTGTTTTCTGGCATAGGCTAGTTAAGGAGGAATAAGTAGACTTCCAAGTGGTCAACAAGAGCATTAATTTCCCCTTAATTAATACCACAATGTTCCCCCCCATCTCATTCTCCCAACAGGTAGCAGCCACTGTGGAGGTGAATGATAGTGACGGTATAAGTAACGATCAGAGACAGAGATGGGCACTGTTGGAGACGGTACAAAGGATGGACGACTATCTAATGAGACCCAATGACTACAATGAGATAATGTATGAGTCTGGTGAAGAGGACGACCAACTCTCACGGTACGTATATCATAATTATTTTCTCGCATAATTAAGTGTGTGTGTGTGTGTGTGTGTGTGTGTGTGTGTGTGTGAAGGGACGGAAAGCTGATTGTCCTAATTAAGAGAGAGAGTGTGTGTGTGTGTGTGTGTGTGTGTGTGTGTGTGTGTGTGTGTGTGTGTGTGTGTGTGTGAGGGGAGAGAAAGCTGATTGTCCAAAGGTGATTCTAGGGAGATTCTTCGAGTTTCCCCTATTTTCTGTTGTTGCTGCCTCCTTCATTTTTGTCCCCCCACACCCCCCCCCCCACCCCACCACCACTCACCGTCCTTCCATGTCCCTCCCTCCTCTTACAATTTAATGGTCTACTCTTAGATATTTTTCCTCGATTTCTGAATTGTTGCCTAAATTGAATGGCCTGAGTCATTTTTCATCGTCGATTTTTTTTTTAATTTTTACATAAATAACATCATATAATAGGGTCACAGTCAATAGTCCTGCATGTAACATCTTCGAAAAAATTGTGCGAAATTATAACTGTTGGCCTCCGTAATAATTATATAGTTCATCAGATTCACTCAAATGGCTCACTTTCATGCACGCATTTTTGACCGTGACTGTACCGGGTAAAAACATAATATGGGAAAATTGCAGAGATACACACACTCATTGCCCCAAACTAGATACGGTAATATTATGCCAAGAAACAATCCACCCAATATGAGAAACAAACCAACTCAATGAGAAAAAAAAAAACACCACCTCAATATGCGAAATGGAAAAAAAGAGGTCAACCCGAGCCAGAGCCATAATAATACAGGTCATGAGGTTCGTACATTGACTACAAGAGAGCGCTACCCTTTCACCAGCCGCTTTACATACATACAGTACACATAGTAAGAGCTTGGGTATCTCTCTCTATTGTATTGGGTGAGGCGAAAACGATACTACCATTCCATTCTTCTCTGTGCATTAGGCCTACCTACCCAAGAAGGTTACTACTGTAGTTACTGTATCGTACGTTAAGAATGTAATACAATGTTGGTACCTACATTGGAGTGCCTTGGTTCCTCCAAAGTATGCTAGGAAACAGAACCAGATGAACAAAAAATAATAGTGTCCTGTTGCCTGGAAGAGTCTGGAGGAATCATTTGCTCCAGATTTACCAAACGTGTAGCCTATTACCCCCTTAATTTACAAAAAGGCACAAGTTTTTTCGCTCTACATTATATTTTTCCTGTATGAAGTAGCCTACTGGTTAAATTTCAAGCCACACAGACTGGATGTAAAGAAAGAGTCACGACCTTGCCGCCAGATAAGTTTGCTGCTCACCCTGAAGACACCGTACTACACATGGACGGGTCAGAGAGAGGGTGTTGTGAGTTGTTGTAATGTTTACTTTATGAGACTCTTGTTCCTGCTCAACACACAAACATTTAATAATTAAGGTCATACATAGCCTACTCTCGTCCCGCTTCTTTAATTAAACTGCAAGGTCTGTAATTCCTCCAAACTATGCCAGGAAACAGACGACTCATAATGTTACTGTAATGGGGGATCTGTTTCGTGGCATATAGTGTGGAGGAATTAGTAGCCCACCAATTTACTGTTAAAAAAAAAAAAAAAAAAAAAAAAAAAAATCGCATCAATGAAGAGTTCCAAACCATCTGTCCATGTTCCTCTGAGCGATCGATGTGTCACTGTCAACTTTATCGTATGAAACAAGAGTGTGGCCGCAGTGAAGAAGTACTAATGAATAATGCAAAAGACGTGACAAACACAGGCAGCAACGGAAGATGATAGATAAACAAAGGAAACAGGCAACAGCTGACATAATTTATCACATCAGAGATTCGAGTGTTTCTTATCATTTAACATAACTAGAGGGACAGAAGGAACACAGACCATGAACAGACTCAACAGATGAATGAACCCAGAGATCATAAGAAAACTTGCTATTAGTTATATAATGAATCACTGCCAGCTGTTCGTGTACAGTTTTACACGTTAAACTAACTACTGTTTGTATTCTGCTCACAATTCACATATTCCTCAATTTTAAATCATCGTCTATGCTCGAAGGAATAGTACCTTGTGAGAGTTAGTGATTTGTATGCAGTGATGGTTTTCTTCAAATTTCCCTATAAAATGGAAGCTGCCAGTGAGAGCAAAATCAACAATTAGGAGTGAGGGTACAAATGTAGACGTGTAGGATGAAGGAATAGGGTGAATGGATAGATGTTCTTGTGTACTACTGATCTGGGAATGTGGGAACAGTGGGATACAGATCACACTTTGAAAATGGAAGCAATAGGATTAGTTGTTTAAATGCAGCTAAGAAAAGAACTTGCTTAAAAATTAATGAAGATGCACTGTAGCAAACGAAAACACGTGTTTGTAGGACAGTCACACACACACATGCAACTTTCCCTGTCGTACCCAGCTACCCACACCTACCTCGACCGTGCCCACACCTTACCCATCTATTTTGCTCATCTACTTACCTCTACGTGGGCTGACTGATTATGCTACAAGTGTCCGTCCATTGAGGAGGGTGCATTCTGTACACGATTTGATTCTACTTCTGGCAATGTTTATTCTTGAAGTCGGCATGACGTCACAATCCCTGCAAAGAGTAAAGTTAATATTAGAATGTACCGTACTGTATACTGCATAAATTATCGAGTGTTGGCTTTTTGTGTATCTAGTGTGGATAAAATTAATGTAAAGGGGAAAAATACCGACTACTTAATTAGCATACCGACTTCGAGATTATCGTGTGTAAAGCCTGGGATAAATAGAAAAAATAATGTTCTTCGCCAGTGAAACCTAATACCATAAAGGAAATAAAGAGGAAGTATATACAGCAAGCACGAAGTAAAAGAGTCTAAACTGTAAAATTGATTAAAAAAATTATTGTATGATTAATATTAGTCTCCGCAACAGCGAGGTCATATCGCTTGAAAAAAAAATAATAATAAGGAAAAAGGCCAGAAGCAGACTGAAAAAAAATCATATTGTCACATTCCCTGCATCATGCCTGTTGTAGAATGTAGATGTAGCCTATATCATCTTTTAATATGTCGCCCTACATTGACCACTGATTATTCATTACTTTTTCATGATGCTAATTTTCAACTCAAGTGAGAGGAAGAATAATATGGAAGATTGATTGATTGATATTAGGCGCAGCAACAGCGAGGTCATATAGCGCCAGAAAAAGGTGATAGAGAGGTGTGACAGCAAGCAGGAAGGATATAGAAAGAAAAGTGGGACAGTTGAAGAACTAAAAGCTAGTGGCTGGGGCCGAAGGGGTGCCAAAACCCTTAAAGTACTGCCCACATCATTAATGCAGGCAATACCTCCCTACGGGGTAATATGGAAGAGATGACCTCTTTTGACCTACCATATTTTCATCACCTTATCCGATTGAATTTTATTTATGTATATTTATGTGATCATGAGCAAAAAGAACACCTACCGCCTACACTATATTATTACAGAGCCAATAGAAAGATCATTTAAGATAATATATAGGATCTCGAGGCTATCCTAAATGAATAGAAATATATAGGATATCGGTACTCACTATTTACACAGATAATATCCTAATTAAAGTATCACCAGCTTCTTCATCAGTGTCAGGCCTCTGGGATGACCTGGAATAAGTTGGGATCATGTAGAATGAAGGTGTGAAGAGAAGAAAAATGTGAAGTAAACACACGTCACCTTCAATCACCACCACCATGGCACCGTCCATCACTGTTGCCAGTGGAATTTTACAGAATACCCAAGATTGCCCCGACAAAAATTCCAAGAAATTCCAAGATCAACATAACATGTGTAATGCAAAATTATAATAGTATACATTTAAAAATATGCTTAAGAAAACATAACACTCACTTATGAAGTTAAAACTGAAGAAAAACAATGCTGTCTGACTGATCTTCAGAAGTATCTTCATCTTCCCCCACATACAGAGTTGTCGTATCTTTCGTCTTCGCCCGGGATTCCTCCTCTTTCTGCCTTTGATAACAATGCCCACCTCTGACATCCTTTATGAGAGTATTTGACGGTTCCCAGCTATGGCATTGAACAACTGTCCGGAACGAACTCAATCTTAATCCACTCATAGCACTACATCAGTACATCTATACATCCTACTTTTCACGCGTCCAGTTCCTGTTCATCCCGTGGTCACCAAAAAAAAACGTCTAATTTCGTCTCTCGTTAGCCACGAAATCTAATCGAATATGAATATAAGTGACGGGGAAGATAGTAGGTGAAGGATAAGTGCGATTAGGTGAATTTAATTGACAAATTGAGTTAATGTTTATGTGAACTAAAAAATTCCAAGATTTACTTGATTTTGTACTGTAAATACCAAAATGCCAAGGTTGAGTCTAAAATCCCAAGATCTTGGGAAAAATTCCAAGCACTGGCATCACTGCCATCCATCACTAACTAGTCAAAACAAACACTATTTATTTATTAATGTCACTCAAAATTGTACAGAATATACTAAGTAAGACTGCAATGCAATTAATTATATTCTATTTTGTCAGGAACTACATTGGTGTAGGATCATAATTTTCAACGAACTTTTAACTCACTGCTGGTTATTATTTTAATTATATGCTTTAATTAAGATATACTGTAGTTTGTTGTCACACCATTTATAATACTAGCCACAGGACCTAGGTTATATTAATTTCCCAGTTCAGGTGATGGGTAGGCTATATTCAATTTCCTTTTCCTAGGCAATGATATAAATAGTGTGGTATTCTTTGGGCCCTGGGGGGATGGAGAAGAGAGGGATTTCCCATAGAGGACGATGACGGTAACACCCCCGCCCCCCCTAATCCACATCAATCCCCATCACCTGTTGAACTGGGAATTTATAACCTAGTTCATGAAGTTACTATTATGGCTGCAGATACAAAATATAGGCGACAGTAAATTTTTGTTTATCCCCTATGAGTCTTTTTATTTCAGTAAAGTTGAAATCCCAGTAAAAATAAAAGACCGTGACCCTATAAATATTACAGTTCAAAGATTATATTATTCTAGTAAGTTACAGAGTTTAAGCATTAACACTATACAGTACCAGGAAAATTACGGTTTAACTTTACTATCTGACAATACACAACGTAACTAACCCTAGTTTGTGTCTTAACTAATTGTATCCTAAGCATTACAGTACTTTACAAATATTAATTATTGTGTGTGTACAGATTGTTGTACAAGCTGCAGGCGAGTGAACGTGTACGAGAGAGTAGGTATGATCCTTACCATCCTCGTCCATCCAAGACTCCACATGGACATCAGAAACAGAAGCTACCGAAGTACCATTATAATAAACCAAGGCAGCCACCACATTACCTCCCAAACAGTCTACAACAGGTACAGTACAAAAACAAACAAAAAGTATTGTAACTCCCCTATTGATAAATATATATAGTTAAATTCGGTTCAATGCAAGGGTGGTTCAGATACTTTTTTTGCAGACTGTACCATACTGCCCATCACATTCCTGACTAAAACAATTTGTCTTGGCCATAATTTATAAACATTATTAGAAAATGGTCTCAATTGGCTTACAAAATACCTTTACTGTAGCCTACATGCACTGTACAGTATATACTGTATAATGCATTTATGCTGTTTATTTTTATTATACACCTTTCTTTCAATTAGAATAATAATATGTTAATAAAATCATTAGTCTGCCCAATTAAGGAAAATAGGAAAGAAATAACAGAGGCAATGAGTGACTAAATAGCCATTAATATTATCCCTGTCAGCATCAGGCATCTTGTACAAGCTTGTTTCACAGCCTACGTACAGTATTTAGTTTTTCTCATATTCAAGCTGTGTCAAACTTAACATAAATAGTTCATGCTAACAGTAATGTTCAGTGAGTCAATATTTTTCTATGTTCGTTTAACTTTTTATTACTGTATAAAGAAATGTCCACTTGATGTCAGTCATACTTTGTGTTTCAGAGGCTCAGTTCTTTAGTATTTCTTAGTGGCATAAACTACTGTATTTAAAACATTAACAGCATATGTTTGTGTCAGTCATTTAAAGTTTGATACAGTAACTTGAGTGATGAGACTGGTAATGTCAAGATATAATAAAGTACACTACATCACTATTTTTTACTTGTCAATAGTAAAAAAAATTCCTCAGTACTGCATTATCTACCATTGGCAAGTTGTCGCTCACTTTGTGTAATGTTTGCCTTTTCTCCACTACAGGGTCCTGCCTACTACACATTCTGAACACTGCCTTAGCTCATATCAAGAGGAAAACTAAACAAAATGCAGAGGTGAGATTTGGTGCAATACCTCATTTGACTGTACAGTACAGTACCTGCTGTAATTTTTTATGCAGGGGAATCGAGTTATTTGAGGGTGAACGGAGACTGTCCTAGGCCTTAAAGATGCAAGACAAGGAAGAAGGTATAGAGATGGAACAGTGAGCACAAAGGGGATTGAAAGTTTAAGTTTGTGGTACATCAATACATCAGTAGGATAAGATATCTGGCTCCTCCCTAAAATCATGCCATCATCGGATTGTTTATGGCAAAATCCTTACATTTATTGGATACAGTAACAATTTAACACAGTAAATGTGTATTCTTGAATGACACCAAATTATATCCATACTGAAAATTCATCAGCCTTAAGATAAAATTGTGAAAATAATTTATGTTGTTGTTGTTGTTGATGTTCTCCTGGGGCAGAATGGCCTCCTGCCCCACAGACCCCCGGTACGCTCTGGTCGCAGTGAAAAAACAAATTAAAATAAAGGAGGGGCTGGCCCTATATGCCTGGGCTACTGAAGCACATCCCAGGGAAATGGGACCAGAGCTTACTGGACCAGGGAGTCTGGGGGCCTCCGACCGCCAGGGAGATTGGGGGGAAGGTCTTTGATCCCACAGCCAGTGCTGTGGGCCCAAGTCCACCTTACCTCAAGAGCTACAAGTGGGGCTGCACCTTCCATGAGACCAGTCCTGAAGGGACCATAAGGGTGGGGGGGGGGTTTAGACTGCTGCATGCAAAGGGAAATGCACCCCCCGTGTGCTAGCAGTCCACACAGAAAAAAAAAAAAAAAAAAAAAAAAGAGCCTCTGGTTGCAGTACACCTCACGTGGATTTTTAATCCATGTGGGCAGATCTCGTCAAACCCACTAGAAAGTGACCAGATCCTACAACACACTATTCTAGCCCTGTGGGGGATGGCTAATATTCACAGAGAATAAAGTCAGCCCCACTAGGCAGAACTAGCCTTTTTATTTTACTGTAATAAAGATAATCAAAGATTGTCAGGATTCATTTTGGTTAAAATTACAAAGGACAGTACTATATGTTCTGGTCACACATAATTATGTTACTGCTCTTGCAAGTTCAGCATATCTGTAATTTTTCGTCATTCCAGTAACTACTCCAAGATGATATTGGTAGTTATTGAAAATATACTAATTTTGGGTTATTTGGTGAGCTATATATAGGATTTAGTTTACTTGCATATTAATGATCAATATCAATAATCACATAATTAATCAATATTAATAATCAACTATTTTCTAAATAATTGAATGAAACCTCATCCATTATATGTGTTACTGTATTGTAACCCAATAAATGTTATTCCTCAGAAAAAGAAGACATCACCATAACCATTGTCATCACCCCAAGAAGAGAAGACATCACATTCTAAGAGGAAGGAGTTGAGTTTCATCATCTATAAGGAAGGAGCAGAGATAAGCCCAGATCAGGAAAAGAAAAGAAGGAAATGTAGGCCAAGGAGGAGGGAGAAGCACAAACCTGGATCCAGGGGTTAGGACAAGCATGGACCACACAGCCAAGAACATCACCACCACAGGAGAGGGTTAGAGATGTCCACAGGATGAAACCACAACCTATGCTACAACTGCCACATTTCCTACAACCACCAATACAGCCTTCCTCTACCACAATTTTCACTCCATTACCACCAGCACATAACCCTATTCTCCTGGTACAAGGCTCCTTACATAACCATGCATTCTGCGGATCTTTGATGCCACTGTAAGCAGTTGCCTTATCACATGCCATACCGTATATATTTCTGTTAAAAAAAATCTTTGTGGTGTCTCCAACTGCATTTTTTTTTTCTTTTCTTTCCTTAATTTTGAGTTCCATAATAACTTTGGGGTTTCAGGGTTACTGTATTGTCACTTTAAACTCCTTTGTACTACAGTATCTGGGTTTAGCTCTGGACCTTTTTGATCTACCGAGTTGTAGTTCTCGCTTATAAACTCTTAGGTTGAAGTATAAACACAAAAGACATATGAGATTTCACTACTGTATACTGGAGGCAGGTGGTTACTTGAAGTAAATTATGTACTGTACCAAACTGACTTATTTTCCCTTAACCTGTACTTATTCATTCTCTCACTAATATGAATTGATGTCTTGTTCTTTCATGGAAACTCCTCTTAACGACTGGCCAAGGCAAAACACTATTGATCGAGGATGAAAGAAGATTGCCCTAGGCCTGGAAGATCCAATTGGTTTGGTAGCAGGAGGGAGAAGGTGAAACACAGAGGAAATAGAGGGAAAGGAAAGGAGGGCCAGTTGAAGAATTAAAAGGAAGTGGTTTGAGCCATAAGGGCACCCAAACCCTTAATATACTGCCCACATCACAGCAGGCAATACTCCTCCAATCCCAGCACAACTATAATTTCACCTCATTTGGAGAGCTTTTACTGGGAAACTACCCTTTTCCTACAAGCATACAGTCACCACTAATAATTATATTACCTCTCCTGAAATGAACTTTGCCACACATATAGGTAGATAACAAATGCCTTCACAATTCACACACATTCAGAGCAGGAGTAAACCACTCTTCATGATACAGTACTATGGATTATTGAGCAGCTAATTCTTTTACAGTATAAAAACTCACTTTGTTGTTTTACAGAACCTCCCCTTAGAGGGTGGCCAGGGTAAAAATGCAAAGACTTCTCATTTGATGAGGTTGTATTGGGAGCCTGCCTATCCTTTCTAAAGAGGCTATTCCCTCCCTGTCCACAGGAGAACCTTCAGATGGGCTTTGTGTAGGAAGGAGTGTAAAATGCAGTGTGGAGTATTCTTGGGTAAATATAAATTGCATGGATGATAATTCCAGGAATATAATTATGTTGTTTAACTGGGGCTGGCCTGAAACCCTAATCATAGGAGACAGAATGGAATGTGACCAAAAAGGATACAAAGAATTTAGACATATTATTATTATACTTACTGTCCATGTTGATCAAAGAGACACTCTCAAGGTTTATAATTATTGCATCTATAAGCAGCCTGAATTTTAACTATTTTTTAAAATATTCCTTAAACAATAGTGTTGATTTTTCACTGGCATTAAATAAAAAAGAAAGATCAATTTAATATTTGCATAATTTATTTATAAAGTAATATACTTAGGTTATAAACTTTTTCTTTCAGTTGGCTAACATAAACAAGATAAATACTTCTGCATGTACCAGTTTTTACAAGGAATCTATTTCTTTGGTTCTCAATAATGAGTTGGCGACAGTAAAGGCAACTAAATTTTCAATTGATTTCCAAATTGTAAAAACTGTGAATATATTAAGTATTATTTACAAAACACTATAAAATTAAACAAAAATTATATCTCGGTGAAGGGGAAGCAAAACAGTTCTGTAGTCAGCGGGAGGCAGCAGCTGGTGGTGGCCAAGTGCACAACGAAGAGCTGTATGCAAATAAAGTTAATGTTGCAAGCGATGATTATGGCTGGTACAAGGGTCCCTGTACCCTATGTGAAGCTATGATGTTCATGCCATCACCACCACATAGTTCTGGATGTTGTTTTGTGTAAGATACAGCCCTGAATACATACATAAAAATTATCCAAGGAGAAGCCCGAAAAAATTTTCATACTCGGCTGACCCACATGTGCATCTTATCATTCTGGTAATTCAGTACCCACCCTGGTACCTCACAACTGCCTATGTATACTCTACTGTGTCCAAATGTACCATTGCTGCAATGTTAGTCAGAATGAGTACTGTATTACCTGTCATGAGAACCCATAAAAAGTGTGGATTATCAGTGCATGATTAATGTGATACACTTTTGAGTCACTTCTGCACAAGAAATTTAACAATGGAGTTCTTAAAAGCTTTAAATTTTGTTTTCACAGCAAAATATAATCATCTTTAAAGTTTTCATTCTCACATACAATTATATAATTTACATATAAATTTGTATTCCACAAATTGATTCTGTAAGCTCAAACCTGATGAAATTCTTGAGGAAAGTGAGCAACCTCCCATAAAATTTAACTGTGGCATATTCCAGTTCCTCGAGCACAAACTAAAAATACTAAAGCTACAATAAATTATATGCATTTTCCCGAGATAATGTCTTTTAAATATGTTTTCAATACTATCGGTATGAAGAGCAGCAGCACTGCATATATATACAGTATATCAATTTTGTTTCTGCAACTCCACCTCCCATCTGACCCCAGAATCCTTCCCTGAATACTGGAAAAATACTTATAAACAGAAACTGCCTAGCCAAATAAATGACCAATTTATCAAATCTCAAAAGACTTGTGGTTTATGGTCTTATAAACAAAGTGTTCCTCTGTTATGCCACTCAGAAGTTATGAAACCCATATATCACTTATTCATTCAAAATTAAAACAAGTGTGGAAGTACACCAAACATACCCACATGAATTCCTGATGTTAATGGTGAATCAATTTCACTAACCATCTGATTTAAGGAAGCTATGGCTGAGAACTGCCTTGTCTCAGGCTGACAGAAACAAAGAAACAACGATGGAATGCCGTGGTCAGATGTTGCAGTTAATAATTCTGGAGCCAAGCTTAGCATATCATATACTTGTATGTAGCACCTTGTAGAAGCCTAGGCAAAAAATATACATTTTCCTTCATATTCCATAGACACCCTTTTCTTTTCTTTTCTTTTATCAACAAATCATTATAATTATAATGTACAAAAAACAGTCATTCTTATTTATGACAAAAGATCATTTCACTAATTCTTCTATAAGTCATAAAGCCACTAACAACAAAATCATATCATATACACAAGTTACAAAATAGATATTCATCCATACTATCATAGAAAACAAAATAACTCTTCTGATATGCAGAACGCTTTGCAGGGAAGGAGTTGCGGCACTTGCGGCATGGTGTTTGGGCCTATCTGAAAACTAGTACAAAGTCTACAGGCAGCTTTTAGCTTTTAGTTCCTCATCAGACTCATATCACCTAATATCCTCTCACTCTCTTCTATCCTCCTTTTCTTGATTTTTACCTCTCCCAGTTTCCTTCTTTTTCTCTATTTTCTTAAATTCGTTCCTTGCCTTCCACCAGACTTATTATAGTGTCATCTTCCTCTCTCTCTCTCTCTAATTTCTTCATTCCCCTCTTTCAATACTTCTCTCCTGTTCATCCTACTTTCTTACATACACTCCTCTTTTCCCATCCCTTGCATTTTGTATCAATTTTGTATCAACAGATTATTTCCTCTATTTCTATTCTGCTCCATTTTCCATTCTCTGAACCAGATTTCTAGTCTCATTTTATCTGACTGATGTTAAATATTCTCTGTCAATACCATAAAAGACTTTCTGTGATTGATCACACTTCTCAGTGTCAAATGGCTAAAAATTTTTATTCATCCTCCAATCGCATGCCAAAGAGATGTCTCTATTATTTTGACAGAGGACAAATAATGACTGCCAGGTATATAATAAGACTACAATCTTTTGTTCTCTCCCCCCAACTTGAGGCACAAAACCATGACCAAAAGGCCACATGAGAGAGAAAGACTAAACAACTGACAAGGAACCCAAGCCAGACCACCGCCACTCTTCTCAACACTACAGGCCATATTCAAAGACAGCATCATGATGTGCCACACTGTACTATAGTTTTATCATCATCTGTTGGCATACCTGAAATCGAAGGGTATTGAAAATACTGCTATACCCCTGCCTAAAAGAACACCAACTTATTCTTTCTTTTCATGTTCTATACAAGCGTAAGTGTATTTTCTGTAGTATTGTTATGAACAGTATATTCAGTATCACTTAATTTCTGTCATACAAACAAACGCAAGCTTCGGGTATACCATGACACTTATAAAGAATACGGCGCTGTATCAGGTAAACAAGAGCAGATAGGCGACTAGATAATACCCCTCGGTGAATCAAGTTATTTATCTGTATTTATATATTTTTGTTGCAGTGTAATATGGTGTTATAAATAATATGTAGTGCTTCTGAAAACTGGCCTCGGTAGACTGAAATGTTGCTGGTGACGGGTGAGCGAGAGACGTGCGTGTGGATATAAGAGACCAGCTTGTCACTATTATATTCTAATGCATAAAAATAGTCTTCCTCTTTTTTATGACTAATGCTTTCTCATATACTGATGAGGGTTAAGTACTTTGATTTTTTAACCATTAAAAAAAAGTACCGGTAATTACCCTGCCAATATACAGCACATATATAATGATTACATAAACTTACATATATGAATAGTTACTTTCTGCAAAGGTCCAATTGCTACAATGCTTAGTGTTATTTATGGATGAAAAGTGTATACAATTGCAAGCAATATATTTTTTCCCATAACATATAAGTGCAGATTTCAATAGCAAGAGGAAGTTCGTGGAAGGTACCTTTTCATATATTCTACAGTAACTTCCCTCCTTTCCTTATAAGTTATCTGAGCATACCGTGGCACATCCATCCACACGTCTACCTGTAGTTAACACCTCGTAGAACCTAACCCCAGCTTTCCTTCCTATTATGACTCAGTACAAAAAGCCACTTCACTCTCTCCTGTGTAAACAAAGACTTAAATAAGACCTGGTGGGAAGAAGGGAAGGACAAGGTGAGGACTGGATACTGCTAAGCCAGATGTTGGTTAGGGAAGGGTAAGGGTGGTTCTGTACCAATCAGCCACGATGAATGGAGGTAGGCACAGTGTTAAGTAGGATAAATGAGGGCATGGCTTGAGTAAGGCTATGATGCCCTGATAGGGACTGGCATGTATCCAAAAATGTGCTCAAGGTAGTAAGTAATGGTAGGATTGAATGTGGCCAGGCCTGTTTGGACTGGGTGGGGCTGCGGAAGGAATGGTGGGACAGGATACGGTAGGGTCGAGTGTGGCAGGGAAGAGCAAGGTGAGTGGGCATGGTAGGGGAAAACAAGGATAGGTTGACTGTGACTGGGAAGAGGAGTAGGGTAGGGAAGGGGAAAACTGTGTGGGTCAGAGGAGGATAGGGAAAGGTATGACAGGGCAGGACAGTGCTAGGCCTGGAAGCCTCGCTTGCTGGGTGGCACCAAGTGTTCAGGCAGCTCAGCTGGGAGGTCATTGCCATCCAACTTGATGTTAATGAGGTGCATGGCCAGGGCAAACTCATCAGAGTCAAGCATGCCGTCTCTGTCGATGTCGGACATCTTCCACACTTTCCCCAGCACAGAGTTAGGCAGCTTTGACTTCAACATCTCTTGTTTGGCCGCTGCAAAAGAAGACACACATTGCAATTCAGTACAAGAAGCTGAAGGATGAATACAGAAGTGGAAAGAGAATGGGCCTAAGGTCTTCAATGCATGAAATATAAGAGCATAATCATAAGATTAGGTTTAAGAGTGAAATATTAAGTTTCAACTTTACATAACAATCCAAGCAGACTATGAGAGGTAGTCTTGCTTTTAGTTTCATTGCAGCTTCAGTTTTTAAGTTTCTGTTAAAAATTTATGGGTTAACAGAGTTAATTTTATGATTATGAACACAGTTTGGAATACATGTTGGCAAGTGGGGTGCTTTACTAAAACAGAACACGAGGTCTGAGTTACATATGGTATATATTACAAGTGACTACATAAAGTCCAAATCATCCCAGTATTATACATACCTGTGCCAGTGATCTTCCCATCGACGGGATTGAGGTTGTCAAAGAGCTGGTCATATTTGAAGCGATCCTTGGCCACAATCCAGTCTGGGTCACCAGCGCCCGCATCAGCTCCTTCACCTCGCCCAAACCCAAAGACTGTGGTGTCATTCATCACACCATCAAATGCCCCACCTGTAACAAGACCCATATCAGTAACTTGTTTTTCTTATGGTACAAGACAGTCTTTTAACATTGTTTTCAATTGGATACATTTCACTTGATTATTTCAAGCGTAAAATAATTACAGTACTGGCACCTCAATCATGTGATGCATGCCATTTCATCTCGAGATTCATTTTACTGTATAGACACTAACTAACAATATCAAACTGTCTTGCCTGTAACACTGTCACAAATCATTATACAAGAAACACCACTGACAAAACTATTGTGGACTTTAACCCACACTCATTGAGCCCAGATCCTTGATGCAGAGTCCTGCTCTACCCACATAATCATATAGAGATAAAAAATAACTACCCAAGTTAAAATTCTTTGCTCTGCATGTACAATTTTATTGTGTTTCCTACCCTGCCATTTTAATACCCATGTCTCATCCTCTCATATTATGCATGAGGTGTTCCACAACCAAGGCAGTGAACATAACTTTAGAAACCATTACCAAGATTAATATACAGTACACAAAAACAGTAAAAATATCCTAATTTACTATGCTGTAGTTTGGCCTTACCTCTAATAATGTTGTTCTCCTTGTTGTTGCTGGCCTCTTCGACAGGAATCATTGCCATGAGGCGGGCGATGTCCTCAGCCAACATGCGGTCAACGGCCTCCAACAACCGGGGCTTGAGTAAGTTGAACTTGGTGAAATCATGGTGCTGTAGCTGGTCCTGGATGAGGGAAAGATGGAACACAGAGCTTAGCAACACTCCCCATTAACACCTCCATTTCAATATCTATCTATCTATCTATCAAGCCACACTATTCACCACTACTTCTATTTCAATCTATTTTGTCACACACTCCACTACCATTTCCATTTATCTACAGTCAAACCTGGCTTTGAATTTCCCACTTGACATGGTACGGTATGATTGATTATCCAGAAAGAATCAATCTCTGTAACTTGGCTTGATCTCCGATGACACATAGGCCTATTTTCATGCCCAAGATTGAGATAGGGTCTGCCAGTCTGGTGTGCTACCCTGGCTGTGACATCACCCTCACCACTCAGCTATCATAGCATTCAAGGCAAATCTACAGAATCCCTGTGTTCCCTCACATAAACAACATGATATCTAAGCCATCATACAAAAAAATTAGCTTGATAAAATCCACTAATATATCCTGTGTGTGTAGAAAATATAGTTCTGATCATGGCTATAAACTCGCACCCATAATTTAGTATACTGAATATGTTACATCCAGTGGCTGAGGGACCGACCTGCATGCGCTTCAACTCTGGGAAGTCGCCGGGCGAGATCTGGTGTTCTCGTTGGATCTTCTCATAGATGGTGCCCAGGTTCTTGATCAGTTCTTTCTTCTTGTTGTCTCGCCCAAACATCGCTGGCATCTCCTTCTTCAGCTCTGAGATGATGTATGCATGGACCTGTGGAGGGAGCTTAATTAAATATTTTTCCAATTTTTTATCCAATAGCAATTTGATGCTTAAGGTAGGTACAGGTGCCAACAAATTGCCTCTTATTTCAATACAGTATTAATGTAAAATTACCTTATGAGCATAATATGACATGAACAGTTAATCAATGTTATACTGTATGTTGGTTTCCACAGCTGCCCATCATTTGCAACACTGCCTCAAATCCAGTCACCTCAAGTGACCTTTATAATGAAAAGACACCAATGACAGGAAGCAGGTAAAGGAAAGTAAAAAAGGAGGAAAAGGGCAAAGGTGAAAATAGAGAAAGCAGAGAAAAGAAAAGAAATAATGGGAGGAGGACTTATTTGCTTTTCTAGAATCGTAAAGAGAACATGGAATGGAGAACACTGAATGAAAAACTACAAGTGTACTAAACAAACTAATTGAAATAAATTTTTTGTAACTGTATTCTCAGCAGATAGGAGTGTAAATTGTGTGGATAACAGCCTACACTTCCAAATATTTCAGACGGTGTGGCAATCGAGGCTTTTGGTGCATAGTAAATTGCCTTTTTAGAAGAGATAAACATTTTATCATACATACTACTTACTGGTACTTCACACAGAAATACAAAGTGCATTGATACAAAACATGTTACACATGGGTATAAGTGCACACTTAAGGATCAAAGTTCAAGCAAGGTGTTCCAAGAACACAGATTCACAGTCTTATGAAATTATCATCTAACGTGAAAGCACAAACCAATACTGTACTGGCAAGTTAGGGGCCTACAAATATATAAAGGATACTCAAATATGTATAGGCCCTAAGATTAAGATACCGTATATATATATATATATATGTGTGTGTGTGTGTGTGTGTGTGTGTGTGTGTGTGTGTGTGTGTGTATATGTAGCAATCGGGGTCCACATGTGTAGAAAAGGTACATGTACATTATAGGGTTCCCTTGGGCTCTCTTGTGTGTTGGTGGACCTCAACTGTTACAGGTCTTTAGGGTCATCACACAAGTAAGAGGTCTCCATCTAACTCAGGGGTCCTTCAGAATTATACTTTTCTGGGGGCCCTAAGGAGGTGTAAGGGTCCTGCCATCATTGGTACTGGCCAGTAGGGACCTTAATCTGTGTCCCTCATCAGTATCATTAAGTATAATAAGTTGCAAGAATGAAAATGAGAAGTAAAGCAAGAATGCGAATTTTGGGGTGATGGAAAGAAATTGTCATGCACACAGTGCAATGGTCAGAATGGAGATGAATTGTTGTGTGGGGGATCTGAGGGTAATTGAGCTTCATTTCACATTTCTCTCCAAAATCAAGAACAATGGTTTATAAGCCAGCATTTCGGCTGTTCAATGCAGATAAAAGGAAGATTAATTAAGTAAATTAATAAAAGGAGTAATGGGAGAGGAGGACGGTGAGTGGTGGGGGAGTAGGTGGTGATGAGTGGTGGGGCAGTAGGTGGTGATGAGTGGTGGGGGAGTAGGTGGTGATGAGTGGTGGGGGAGTAGGTGGTGATGAGTGTTGAGTGGGTGAGTGCATCTGGGCGGTGGTCTGACCTTAGCGAGGCGCGCGCGTTTGATAAGGTCGTTGAGCTTCCTGAGGGCTGCGTTACGAGGCAGAGACTGTAAATCAGCAAACAGGTCTTGTTCCTCAGCCTCGAACAGTCTGTAAAATAAAAAATATAGTGTTAGCAGGAGAGTGTATCAATATTAGACACAAACAGTTAACAGATAAGTGCATTAATAGATACTGGCATAGTAGTGTTATAGTGTTAGCAGGAGAGTGTATCAATATTAGACACAAAGATAGTGAACAGATAAGTGCATTAATAGATACTGGCATAGTTAACGAGGGTAAACCAACACAGGCAAGTATAATTAATGAGAAAGTACAATGGTAAAATTAATGTTAATATGAGTGAATATTTTTGCTTATAGACTGGTTAAATAAACGTTGATAGTAAACCCAGGCCTTCTAGGAGCATAACATTTAGTACAGTGCCGTCATCTATACTAGTATTATTATTATTATTGTTTTTTACCAGGCAAAAATGTACTTGTTGATATTCACAGTACCAGTAACGTGTTTTTAAATGCATTGCTTTTAAATTGTAGTACATACGAAATGAGAGAGAAGGATCAATTTCGTTGGATAAAAAAAAAAATATGCTCTATACAAACAAAGTCAATTCCCCTCACATGCCTCTCAATCACCGCTGAGATGAACCTCTTGAACATGACACGGCACAAACATTCATCGTTGGTTGCAGCAGTGGAAGTCATCTGTGACCAAAAAACCTATACAACAACTGTGTACACGGAGCTACACATTCCTCGGCTCCATTGATTACCGGTGGTAGGAACTATAGCGGAATTTAAACTGGATATTCTACCCAACACATTTTTCCTTCCTTCTCGAGTGATATTGAGGTTTTCTCCGTCTTCCAGCTTGTTTACAAATGGATGGATGACGCATGGGGTTACGGACTGCTGAGGATGAGAGAGGGATGTGTTATCTCACAGGAGATGTGGTTATCTACTGTGCTCGCTTGCCTGTCTGTCTGTCTGCCTGTTTTCCTGCCTAGTGTACACCTCATTCACATCATCAATGACTCAACCTGTATTATTATCGCTGACACTACAGACTAGATTTTAATATCGGTACACAGATCTCTCATCGGTTAAAATATTTTGTTTACATCAGACAGAGGATGCGTCAAGTCTCTGTCGAAGGACCTATTGCCTCACCTGCTAATTGACAAAGCCTTAAAAAAGCTCGTGACATGAATATAAAGGCGTTCCATCTCCACTAATATTTTTGTCTGGTAACTGAAGGCCATTCATCGATTGATCCTTCCAAACTGTGGTAACAAGATTTTCTTAGTACAGGAGCTCTCTATCTTCTTTCAAGTTGTAGGAAATCATTAGCTTTCATATTATCCTTCATTACCCAGAAAGAATACTGTAAAATTTAAACCAAACAACAACCTTGAGTAAAGAATTAAGTGATATTATTGCATTAAAAAATAAAAATATATATAAAATTCTAATCAGTAAGAAGTTTGTGTTGAGGACAAACGAATCACAGCGATGACCTTAACTCTTGAAGGTTACGCAAGAGTGGATAACCCAAATACACAACAGCCGTATGGCCACAAGAGGGCACTGAGTGTATACATGACATACAGCCCTTGCAGGAACCCTTCAGTCCACGTCAAGTGTGGTGGTGAGAGGCAGGATTCAACTGGAGGTGGTGCTTGACCATACACACGTCACTCACCACGCACTCATTCACATATACATACACATTCACACGGACATGTAATCTCCCTCAAGTACACACGAACCGCCGCACGTACACACACATACATATTATTACATTCGTTGACAAGCACACCCTTGCACACGAGAAGACTCCCTCATTTTCTCTCGCGCTCATAATAATCTGCAAGAGTGCAAGTGCTGTACACACACAAGCATATACACACCCACGCATGTACACAACAACAACAACAACAACAACAACGCACGCGCACTAGTTTGTTGGTGATAGCTCTGTAATGGAGAGGATCACATTGCACACGGTAGGGTAAGGTAGGGTAGGGGAGGGGAGTACAGGTCAGGCAAAGTAGAGTAGGGCAGGGAAGTGTATTGCATTGTAGGGCAGGACACGGGAGTAATGATAAAGGGATGAGAGGGCTAACAAACCAGAGAACATACATAACACGACCAAGAGAGAAGGGTGGGAAGAAAAACGTAGAGGGACAAATATGA
>JAWQEG010005750.1:0-5000 GCA_033782935.1 Petrolisthes cinctipes | reverse complement strand
TGTTTTTTTTATTTTTTTTATTTAGATAGACAGATTGACACAAGAAACTCAGTAATGCCCTTAAGCGTTATTAATTAAAGGGACCAATCAATGTACAGTCACGAGCACTAATAAGTTTACAGCTTTGGTTGAAGCTTTGAACAGTCTAATTCACCAACGAACTAATTCCAATGGAGATCTTATTGAGTATTTATTTACAATCTCTAGGTAATCGAAGCACACCTCGATACTTTTTAGTACTCGTGACTATATATACAGTCGTGGACATAAGTATCTATACACACAATTTGCTTGCTGACTAATGTCTTCACGTTCTTATATGATGTTATTGTTTTGTATAGTGAGTGGCAGATTGAAGTAAATTAGAAGATGCTGCTTAACTTACTTATATGATGTTATTGTTTTGTATAGTGAGTGGCAGATTGAAGTAAATTAGAAGATGCTACTTAACTTACTTATATGATGTTATTGTTTTGTAAAGTGAGTGGCAGATTGAAGTAAATTAGAAGATGCTGCTTAACTTATTTATTGGAAAGCTTCCCAGCAAACAACCTGTCAACGAGAGTCAACCCAATGTGGATGATTATTACTGTACTTGAATTTGACAGCGTTGTGACGGACATGACCATTATAACAAGTAATAAAACAATACTGTACTTACTGACATGGTATTTGGAATTACACATACCGGTAAAAGTAGTCCGTTCAGTCACTTGTATCATTAAACAAAATATAAGGGTTAAACTACGGTATATAATGGATTTTTTTTGCATCGTTTGGAGGGATAAGCAGCCCCCTCTTATTACCACGAAAATAAATATAGATACTTTTTTCGAAGATAGATTCGCTTCTATCTGTCTAACTTTGAAATTCCACCCTGCTTACAACTGAGATTCTACCCCGTCAACCTCAGTCACTCCACCCTGCTGCAGCCCCTTAAATTCCACCCCTGCCTACCCCTTAAATTTCTACCCTGCCAATCCCTTCACTCCACCCCCGTCTAGCCCTTTAAATTCCACCCCTGCCAATCCCTTCACTCCACCCGTTCCTACCCCTTAAATTCCACCCCTGCTTACCCCTAAAATTCCACCCCTGCCAACCCTTAAACTCCACCCCTGTCTACCCCTTAAATTCCTACCCTGCCTAGCCCTTAAATACCACCCCTGCAAATCCCTTCACTCCACCACTTCCTACCCCTTAAATTCCATCCTGCCAACCCCTGCCTATACTATCAGGTTACGGTCCCAGTGCTGGTGACGATCAATCACTACCACCACTCGTCATGATTCACTAGATGTGTGATTCATGTAGTCTTATATATCAGTTAACAACGGTGTCAAGTGAATGAACTTTATCCATTCAATCGTGACACATTATATATCTCTTCTTCTTCTTCTGTCTGTTTCCCTTCTTCTGTATTTGTGAGTGAGTGAGTGAGTGAGTGAGTGAGTGAGTGAAGTGAGAGAGAGAGAGAGAGAGAGAGAGAGAGAGAGAGAGAGGAGAGAGAGAGAGAGAGAGAGAGGAGAGAGAGAGAGAGAGAGAGAGAGAGAGAGAGAGAGAGAGAGAGAGAGAGACGAGAGAGAGAGAGAAGAGAGAGAGAGAGAGAGAGACAGACAGAGAGAGAGAGAGAGAGAGACAGACAGAGAGAGTGTGTGAGTGAGTGTGTGTGTGTGTGTGTGTGTGTGTGTGTGTGTGTGTGTGTGTGTGTGTGTGTGTGTTTGGTAAGGGTAGAGGGAAGGAGACACGGATATACCAGCACTTGATACAAGGTGAGGAGCCCAACAAGATGGTAGGTAATATATAGCCTACCCAACCCAACCGTACCTCATAACCTCCTATATACAGTCAATGCCCAACCCCATTTTCAGAAGGCAATAATTATTATTATTGTTGTTGTACTCTTGATGCGGTACACTGCTGCTGGAGCCTAACATCATCTACCCCAAACTACACGATGAAACAGACCTGCTCAACTAATAATAATAATAAAAAAAAAGGCTGTCTGTTGCTTGCATGGAATAGTTTGGGGGAAATATTGTGTCCATAATTATATACCAACACTATATCATTATTCCCTTAGACGTACACGTGATCTCTATGTAACTCTATGTGATCTCTATATAAATTAATACAGTATATGCTTTGATGAGAAATACCTTAATATACAGTACCGGTATATACATTTTAGCTTATACAGCCAACAAGGGAGGAATGATAACAGGAAGAGGAGGGGGGGTTGGAATGGAGGAAATAAGTTAAGGAAGAGGAGGAAATAGAAGTGTGAGGAGGAAGTGAGGAAAGGAGGGAAATATTGTAGAGGAAAGAGGAGGAGGAGGAGACAGCAGTGTGAGGAGGAAGTGAGGAAAGGAGGAAATATTGTGGAGGAAAGAGGAGGAGGAGGAGGAGACAGCAGCAAGTGGGTAAGAGATGAAAAGTAAATAATATATATAAGACAAAGAAAAAAAAAATAAAATAAAAAATAGTAACGAAAAAATAATAAGGGATAAGAAATGAAAAGAATTATATAAAATGAAATAAAAGAAGAGAAACACTAAAAGAAAAGATGATAACAACAAATAAAAACAACAAGGGAAAACTAAAAAAAAAAAAAAGAGGATATTACGCCAGCATACGTTATAAAGGTCACAAGTGTTTCCAAGTGAGTAAGTAGAACAAACCTTTAAAAACTACTACTACCCCTTTGAAGTAAAATTGGTCACTCCCTCCCACACTTCCCAGCCTCCAGACATAGGTAATATTCTTATCCTTACAACATTACTACTCTTTTGAAGTAAAATTGGTCACTCCCTCCACACAATTTCTAGCCTCCAGACACAGGTAGTATTCTTATCCTTATACAACATTACTACTCCTTTGAAGCAAGATACTCACTCCCCCACAGGTCCCAGCTCCCAGACCTTACAACATTACTACTCCTTTGAAGTTAAAATTGGTCACTCCCTCCCCACACTTCCCAGCATCCAGACACAGGTAGTATTCTTATAATCCTTACAACATTACTACTCCTTTGAAGCAAGATACTCACTCCCCCACAGGTCCCAGCTAGCTCCCAGACCTTACAACATTACTACCTCTTTGAAGTTAAAATGGTCACTCCCTCCCCACACTTCCCAGCCTCCAGACATAGGTAGTATTCTTATCCTTACAACTTTACTACTCCTTTGAAGTAAATTGGTCACTCCCTCCCCACACTTCTCAGCGTCCAGACACAGGTAGTATTCTTATCCTTACAACATTACTACTCCTTTGAAGTATAATTGGTCACTCCCTCCACATAGTTCCAGAGTCCAGACATAGGTATGATTCTTATCCTGTGACTTTACTGATAACAAAAACAAATATATAAATGCACAAATAAGGAAACTAAATGTAAAACGACTGATGACGGATACACAATTAAGAAAATAAAATAAACTGAGGAAAGGAGGAAACACGAAGGAAACAAAACAGATGGAGGATCAAGGATACAGAAAGATGTTGAGAATCCACAATGTAGCAACTCATTTTCCGCTTGTGTAATACTGCCTCTCCCCCCCCTCCTCTCCCCCCCCCCTTCTCTCTCTCTCTCTCTCTCTCTCTCTCTCTCTCTCTCTCTCTCTCTCTCTCTCCACAGTGATAGTTTAAATGCATTATGACCAGCTCTGTAGATTCTAACCAAAACTATAGCTCCTACGAACATAGAAACTTTATACTCTGTCATACAACAAAATCGGTATAACGGCATCACAGTGTATTAAATTGCCTGTGACGTCATCATCATCAGCATAGCAGACAACCATAACGAAGAGACTAGACTTCTTAAAGGGAGAGTATTATTACTTTTGGTACATTGGAGCTCCTTGATTCCTATATAGAAGGAGCCTGTTTCGTGGCATAGTTAGGAGGAATCAGTCAGAAGCCACCAATTCTTATACACGATCACAGGGTCCTTAATGTTGAGCATGAACTGTGTGAGATAAATCTTTTTCATCGTGTATGCAATTGCTAAGGATATAAAAAACATTGCAAGGGATTTGCTGATGGCAACTGAAGCGAACATACCGGCTCATACTGCTTTGTGCGGTTTGGACGGGTTTCAAGGGGATAGTACAGTCGCGGCAGCATAGTCCTTGACCAGGGTGTAAGTAAGGGAAGTCTGGTCAAGGACTATGTGCCGCGACTGTAGGCTACATGCAGTGTTGTTAAATCTGGAGCAACTGATTCCTTCAAACTATTCCCAGCAACAGACCACCATTATTCATTTTTTTTCCATCTGGTCCCGCTCCAAGGCATACTTTGGAGGAATCAAGGCACTCAATGTATGTACAGTTGCCGGCACTTATAGTTAACTGGTACAGTCAGCCTTGTCAGTCCACTTCTCCTGTACTCGTCATACATAAGTACTGGCAATTGTACCAAAAGTATTATACTCCCCCTCTACAGTAAGTCCATTCTCAGACCCCATCGACTGACGTGTAACATGAGGACTACTGAAGGAGGACATTCCACTGTGTCCTGATTTTTACTGGACGAAGGGAGGGAGGAATGGAGATGAGAAGTTCACTCACCTACTGTGCCACAACACCACCACTGGTCTGACTCCATTAATTAACTTACCTGTGGAAGAAATAATCAAATTAATATGTGTGAACAATGCAAAAATTTAAGATAGACGATGATGTACAAATCAAGATATCTTTATTAAGGATATCATGGTATAATTTAATGTCAGCACATGTGTGAGTTAAGGACATTTTAATATATATTATATAAATGAAGGTAAATGTTCAAACTTCGGCAAAACCAATGTAAAAAAAAAGTTAGTAATAATAGTAGGTGTGACATGAGATTATACTTTCGAATGGCATTAATTAAGCATAAGAATAAAATCATCATTAACTTGATCTACCAGAAAAACAAAGCCTAATAAACAATACTCAGGCTAATGTGAAGTAACAACAAATATACGTTCCCACACACACACACTACTACTACTTCGT